>JAULBU010012690.1:0-22731 GCA_032358235.1 Odonthalia washingtoniensis | reverse complement strand
TCTGACTACTACTCATTACTTTACCAACTTTTTTAGTTTTATTTCGCCTAATAGAGGGCTTCTTTTTCCTGTAAAGAAAGTTCTCTGAGCGACTTTACTTAACTCGTCTGGTCTTCACTCATCACTCTAACTAATATTTTATATTCTCTTCCCTCTTTCCCATACCTCGTCTCTTTTGAACGACATTCGCGAATCAACTCAAATTGCGAGTTAATAATCATCATCATCATCATAAGAAATCATCATCATCATCATTATCATCATAAATAATTATCAACAAAATGAATCATCAAAATATATATATATATTATTATCAAGTATTATTATCAATAGATCATTTTTTAAGCTTTTAGTAATAATAATAATAAGAATAATAAGAAATTTAATAATAATAATATAAATCATATAAAAATAAGTAATAATATAATATAAAAATTTATGTATTTATGTATTTGGATTTTTAATCATATTTTGTTATTCACAAAATATTTCAATAATATTAAGACAAAATACATATACCAAGCGGAATACTTGTCAACTAATTTCACCTAATCAGTTTTATAACATCTCAACTTTGCACAAGTAAGTTTTGGTATTCTGAAAAGTGTGTGAGTAGGACAGGTACCTTGTAGTAAAGAATCCCTCCTGTAACTATTTCTCACCTACTTAAACAGAGGTGTTGACGAAAGTCTGGCAAAATATTACACCGGGGATTTCTGACACGGTGTTTCGTCCGAAAGATCACTTGAAGAATATAATTTCCTTGGATTCATTTTCCTATATATTTAAAATTGCCTCTACTTCGTTGCATTGTGCACAGTTCTGACAATGTTTTTTTGCATTTGAATTTATTTCGATATTATATTTCCTTACAGTGTCATTTATAAACGATCTTCTAGACCGTACAATCAATCATCCTTGTTCTAACCAAGAAAATCGAGACACTCTATTCAAAAATACTCGTTCTGTACTTTCAGATACGGATATATTGCCTGTACCCGCTACTCCGCCAGGATCCACGCCACGTCATTCGCCACTATACATCCTTTCTTTACCGCCTCTCCAAAGGAGCCCTCGTGGAACACCTGGAAACAAAACACGATCAAAACGAATTGAACATAGAAATTTATCAGCGATTCCAAAAATATCCAAACCTATTAGAACGAACTTTTTCCAGTCCCCGGCGTTCCAAAATTATTTTAAATCGACAAAAACGAGTAGTTACCGTATTCCTGTAACGTCTGCAGTGTCGGGACAAACTTACCATACGTGTTCAATAGACATTTGTTTTGCCCAAAACATTTATTATATTTCCCGCTATCATTCTACTCATCCTGATTTCAAGCCTTATTGCCCGTTTTGCAATAAATCCTTCTCTCCTCATAATTTTCAAACGCACTTATCTGGCGCATCTCACCACAATAAATTCAATATATTTAATAGAAAATTTAAATAAAATATGTCCTCCTCTCCGATTGGCTCGATATCCGGTGAACAATCATCTCCTTCCCTTCGCCTTAATGTTAACATTTTTCATAAAATCAGGAATATATCGAACAAATCACAAAAGGATCTTATCGATTCACTATCAAACTACTCGGACAAGAACATATCTGGAGTAGCATTACTTAATATTCTATCCGAAGATATAAATGTTTACATGTCTTTTAATGCATATATCACTTCTAATCCTTTCATATATCGTTCGATCATCTCATTTTTAGAACAAAAAAAATGTTCCATTCCCTGGGGATATGCCAAAACGTGTTATGGTAATAGTTGCCCATATTATTTGCCACAGGTCAGACCAGGATCTTGCTTTACGCCTAATTGCTAATGCTTACAATAGTCACCATTCTTCAACACCGGCAGATACAGTAGACAAGAATACAAAGCAAGACAATGGCATCAAAATTCTTTTTCAACGGTATTCTGGTTCCACAAAGAAATTCACTGGCACCGAAAACCTTTACGACTTTATCACACAATATCTTTATGCTTTAGGAGAGTTCAGCATATCGGACAACGTTGCAGTACAATACCTCCACCTTCTTCTTAAAGAAGACGCGCTCGTTTTCTACCAGGAAAATTTGGAACAATGTAAATCACTTGATGAAGTGATTACCTTTCTTCAAGATGAATTTAATCCCCCATCCAAACAGTTCATGTATTATCGTACTTTACAGAATACTAGTTTCACGCGTTTCATGACTGAAGAAACTACACTCACTGAAGCATTAAATAAACTTCACTCATTCATCCTCAATAATGCGCATCGTGCACCTGAACCTTATCACAATGATTTAACAAAGGTCGAGTACCTCCGTCGCACAGTTTCCGGTCAGCAATGGGCTCGTGAAGTTCTTTCCACTACCGCCAATTCTGAAATCATTTACTCGATTTTGATTGCAAAGATGCATGGGTCTATACAAGCTCAAGAAGAAGAAAATCTTACTACTAAGAATGACAGTAGAATATTAAATTCGATGCCCGTATTTCCTACCAATCTAGACCCTTCTGAACCTATTTCCACTCTGTTTGCCTCGAATAAACCTATGTATGGACGTACCAATAAGTCTCAACAAACAAAGGTAAATTACTGTAAAAACTTTAGTAAGCCATCTTTCCCTGCCAAGAATTGTTGGAACTGCAACATCCTCAATCATTTCAAGACAGATGGCACAGAATCTCCTAACCCATTACTTGTAGTTGCCAAAGGACTTCCTTATTATGCCAAAAAATACCCAAAGAATGATGCCAAGGTGTGCAAACAAGTATTACATGAGACCTTATTGGATTTAGTGAATTCCAAAGACATTGACAAAGATATCTCCCCAGTACTATTTTCAGATACAATCAACCCATTGAAAGAAAGAAGTACTCTTTACGCCACTTCTAAGCACCGTTCTGCTCAAGCAGAAGCGCACAAATCCACTGAATTACACAGTACTGACTTAGCTGATTTCATAGAATCAATTGACGAGCCATCAGAGACATTCAACATCAATTGGACTGAACAAATGATAAATCTGAAACCATATCAAAAAGGATCGACAAACTACGTGTCCAAACAAAAACATCATCTACGTCTTCAAAAACTGCTTGTGAAGAATGCTTCTTATATATTGGTGCCCAACAGTCTGTTACTGGTAAATCTCAGGACCAAGCATATGCTAAAATATCCGGTGTACCAAACCGTTTCAATTGATCTGATGTACCTCGAAGGAAACAATTCTGTTCTCCATATAGTGGATAATAAAACAAATTTCACTGCTGCTCAATTTTTATCAAATTTCACTGCTGAAAACATTTGGCGCACATTTATTTTGTGTTTGCATCGATATACACGGGATATCCCGATACATTCAAGGCTGACCAAGGATCTGATTCCACATCCAAAACCTTCTTAGGTTATACTAAAGTTTCTGGTATGCAACTTGAAATGAGTGGTGCCGAAAGTCACAATTCTGTTGGTCCCGTAGAAAAATATCACAGCCCATTAACAAGAATGTACAATAAAATTAGATTGAACTATCCAGCATGCGATCTAGAAATGGAACTATCTCTCGCCAATAAAGCCATGAACGACACCATGAATACAAATCGTTTGGTGCCATCACTTGTAGTTTATGGATTTTTACCTCGCTTTCCCGCGGTAAACACAAAACACTCCAATGAAATAGATGGTATAAACGTACTACCAGCAGCAAGAAAATAAATGGAAACCATCACATGCGAACAACGTGTACAGCGCGCTTTGACTTCGAGCTTGCCTAATTCTTCGGATCATATTTACAAACCACGTGATCAAGTTCTTCTCTACCGCAAAAATGACGCATAAAATGGTCTGGACCATTCAAAATTATCAAAATAGTTCATAAACATGCCTTTATTGACCAAAATTGAGACCAAATTCAACACTATATTCATCAATTACGTCCGTATAATAGTTTTCCAGCTATCCTATCTAATGGGTACTGTGGAATTAGTCACAATATGATATCATATACAGGCCAAATTTCTTATGAATTGATGGAATGCGAAATATGTCTTACTGATAGTCTCCAACCTTGGGACACACGTAAAAATATGCCATAATTTGCACCGTCCATACAGAAATAAATTGACAGCCTAGTTTCACGTAGTACTTGGAAAATAATTCCTAAATCATCTGTACCTAAGAATGCCAATATACGTAACCATCGCCTCGTTTTAGCAATTAAAAATTGTAAAAAAAATGACCTAACGTATAAGGAACGTCTCGTTGCACAAGGACATGAAGACTCAAATAAGGCGTACATAGTACCTTCAGGTACAAATCTTCGTCACTCATCCCTTGAAGTAATTGCTTCCGTTACTGCTCAAAAAAGATTCCACATTTGGAGTCATGACGTAACTCAAGCCTACATACAATCTTCAGAACCCTTAATTCGTACGGTACATCTGAACCCTTGCAAAGAATAAAAAATGCCTGATGATGTCTACTAGAGCTACTTCATCCTCATTATAGTTTGCCGGAATCAAATTACTATTGGGATCGTACTGCAAAGAATCACGTAGAAGTAGACTTAGAAATGAAGCATTTCATTTACAATCACTCATTACAATTAAAAACTACGGTTATTGGTGACCTAGAAAGACTTCTTGAATCTTATGTAGATGACCACTTCCATACTGATACCGCTAAATTTGAGAAACATACCGATAATACTCTTCAGAAATTAGATTGTCGTGGAATTATACTTAGAAACTTCACATTTGCTGGAATAGACATATATTCTACTGGTACAATGTATATAATGAAATCAAGCTACATCTACAAACTCACAACAGTGTCAGTTAATGCTAACTTCTCCGATCTTCGTAGCGCTCGCGCCAAATTATCATGGATTAATCATACTGGGCCACACATTTGTTTTTCTTGAGACCAGACAACAGAATACACATTCTCTCCAGACTCCGTTAAATTAATCAATAAGGTTATTCGTCATCTCAAGAAAACAGCTCATTTCCGTATGAAATTTCGGCATCTGGATGAAGATTCTTTACATTTGCGCATTCTCAGTGATTCCTCATTTGCTAACAACTCAGATCTCACATCTCAAATTGGCTATATTGTATTATTATGTGACAAAAATGACGCATGCCATATTTTGCATTACACTAGCAAGAAATGTAAACAAGTCGTTCGTAGTGTTCTCGCTGCCGAAATATTTTCTTTCTCCGCTGCATTTGACTATGGATATACTCTCCGCCTTGACTTACAAAATATTTATATTCGTCATTTACCTCTAAAAATATTTATTGATTCAAAGTCTTTGTTTATTGTCATCACCAAAGCAAGCTATTCAGAAGAAAAACGTCTCATGATCGACATTACATGTTTACGTAATGGTTTCAAAAATGAGTAGGTAAAAACATTGTATTTATTCGAACTGAACATAATCATGCTGATGCTTAGACCAAGATGACAATTTCAAAGTCTTTCTTCATTATATTCCAAGAAAATTTGTGTAACTTTCCTGTTCAACAATGGGTCTATCTTTCTCGCGACTTCCGCGATTGTAAAATTGGGGACTGTTCATTTATTCCTATTGTGCATACACGTAACAAATGATTTTTCGACTACAGTCGCGTACTACACGTTTCATATCCCTACATGTACGTTCATCTCTAAGTCACATAGCAACTAAACCTGTCGACATCGTACCTTTGTCACTAAGTCACGAAACAAATAGTGTGTCGACTACAGTTGCCTACACGTATTAATTTCTGACTAATACTCATTACTTTACCGACCTTTTTAGTTTTATTGCACCTAATAGAGGCCTTTTTTCCCTATAAAGAGAGTTCTCTGAGCGACTTGACTAAACTCGTCTACTCTTCACTCATCACTCTGAATAATATTTTATGTTCCCAGGTATGTATCATGATTCCAAAGGAAGGAAAGCGGTAGTTGCGAGTCGAACGAAGTTGGTTAGTGCCAATTGCGTATTGAAGACGATAATTGAGTGGAATCCGAATCGATGGAGTTGAGGTAGGCAAATAGGAATAAGCGGAACGTGAAGAATCTTAGTTGCAAAGCTAGAGTAGGGATAGAAAGAGAAAAAAATCATTATCACAGGATTTGAACGCGCGAGCACTCACGTTAATTCACCGTCCGGTATCGAAAATTTTACAGTCCACTATGAAAGGCTAAAATTCGTCGTCCACGATTGGATCTTGACCAGCCTAGCCTAATTAACAACCGAACCATGTTCATGATGTATGGATATGGGTCGGAAGATGGTAGCCCGTTCCCTAACGTAATGGCACAGATCCAAAAAAAGGAGCAGCCGTAAAAGCGTAAAAGTTGGTTTCTGTCGATTAGACATAGTAGAATCGAAGTGCGTGGACCCGTTCGTGTGACACAGCCCAGAATTAAAATGGAGATGATGTTGCGGGAGCTTGATAATGATGAAAGTAGCGATATGATGATGATGATGATGCATGATGGATGGTGTGAATTTTGCGGGATGCGATGATGATGATGAGATGAGTTGACGGTGACGTTGCGGATAACGTGAGATGAATGATGATGATGTTGCAGATAATGTGAGAATGACAATGACGATTTTCAAAGAAGATGATGCGGGCGCTTGAATGGTAAACGATGATGTTGCGGGATGTGAAGAATATGATGATGTTGCGGGATGTGATAAATAAAGATATTTCTTGATGAACTAATGATGATCTTGCGGGATGGGAATGATAAAAGATGTTCAGGAAAATGACGATGTTCCTGGATATGGTAATGACAATATTTCATGATGATGATGCGATGGTTGAGAGAAGAATGATGATGAAGGATGCGGCGATGATAAAATTGCATGATGATGATGCCGAAATGATAGAGAGGATGATAATGATTCAACATGAATAATGTTGATACTGATGATGATGACAGTGACTATGTTGGTATGCCAGCGCGAAGGAATATCTACATGATAATGGAATAGCCTAAAGATGCAGGAAATACTGCGTAGGCGGTGGAGATGGCAAAAAGACGGGGTTTAATACAAAAGATGATTGCGAGCGAAGAACGAATCCGAGAAAGGGTATACAACTTGAGCAGGTAAACGGAATGCGCACAAACGTCAAAAACCGAAAAGCGCTTGACAGTCAATTTTGGTACCGGCCATGAAACGCGGGAGCTTCCACGCAATGCTAAATAACATACATGTAACGGTACAAGTAGAGTACTGCATGGTCGACAGCGAGCAGGACGATTCAGGTGACAACAGTACCCGTATGCACTTAGCGAAGGCAAAAGTACGCAACAAGAATGTACTTTACCAAATAACAAGATGATGGAACCATCTACCCGGAATGACGAAGTACCTTTACAGTGTCGCGAAAAGGGCACTCTTATATTGTCATGAAGGAAAGATGATGATACTCTGCCAGACTGCAAAAAACCGGAACAGTGCTATCCGGGATTATCGAGCGACACGTGGGACCTGACAAGAGAGAGGACTAGAATAGCTATTTGAAGAATTAGTATCTAATCCTCGATAAGTACACGTATTATCATCACTTGGTCTAACCTCAAAAGTAGTATACATATCATCGCTTGATCCAGGATGATTCATTCAGTAAAGAAAGGTAGACATTAAAGAAACCCAGAACAAACATTCGAAACAGAAATTGAACCTCACCGTCAGTACGAGCGGAAGAGGAAACTAAACCCCAAAAATCCCTGAGCCGAATAATCAACGGCGTCAGAAGCAAGTGTGATCCCCATGCGCAACAACACGCGTTCCAGATCGTTCCGGCGTCGAACCCAATCGCTGAAGGAGAACACAACCTGTGTCTTCGACTCGAACAATCCCCAACGACGAGTAGCCGCTTCATGATATCGAGTCACCACGCCAGTCGAAGGACCGCGGACACCGATAGCTGCATTTTCCTTTAATCGTAATAAAAGACCAGAGGAACTGACATCACCTCACGCTAACCCCACTAACCTCTCGTAGCCATACAATTTGCAGTAGGTTGAATAGACAGTCTATTTTGTCGTTTCGTGTTTGGGTGTTGTTTTTCTTTTGCTTAATTGTGTGAAGACGTACCAGGTTTGCTTCCACGTGTCCTCGGATATTTATTACGGTTACTTTCTCTCCAGTAATTGGTGACCAATGTAGGATCCGGTTGGCGTAGAGGTAAACCGCTGCGGAGTGTGCCGTCTGAAAAGAGGGCAGTATACGTCATTCAGGTCCCATTGTAATAATTGGAATAGATGCGTGTAATAGTTGATACTGAAATTGCGTTATCATTTTCTGTTAACGATGTGTCGTCTCGATTAATATCGGTTGTGTCTTTGAGCGGAATCGCGAGTCCATCCGCATCCGGTAGTGTTGCGGGCACAGGAAGAGGCGTTGGGTCCGGAGGAGGTGCCTTGGTACAACGGTCGATGGATACCTTTACTTCGCCATTACCGATGTTGATTAACAAGCTTTTAGGTCTGATCCGGATGACTGGGTAAGAACCCACTGATTTTGTTAAGAGCTTGTTTATAGTGCCAAGGGCGGGAGTAGTTTGTTTGGTTGAGGTATCCGTATCGAAGATGTGCTGTATTTCAGCTGGAGGGCGGTCAACAAAAACGTCGTAACCAGTTTGATATGTTGTCATAATCCGTACTGTTTTGTCAAAAAACTTCTTGTAGTTGACCTGTTCAAATCAGATATTTGCATCCGTGTCGGTGAGCATACCCTGTAATTGGTCTAAAATACGCAGTTTGGTGGTACGTATTAAAGCAGGGGTGGAAAAAAGGATGTCCGAGGCTGTGTTAGCAGTTGGAGACAGGAAAGCCGGATTCTGCGGATGGAGTGATAGATATAATGCGAATTCTGTGTGACCCGTCGAGCGATAGATTTGACTATTATATCCATAAATGAGCAGGCTCGATTTATCAGCCCCATTGGCGCTGGTGTTCTGTCACTTAATGCCGTAAACGAATAGCGATGGTGCGATTATATCGCTCCGCCTGGCCATTGGTTTGTGGATGGAAGGCGGGTTTAAACAGTTGTTGAATACTGAGTGCGGAACAAATGGTCGCGAAGAACTTGGCTATGAAGTTAGAGCCGTTTTCGGTCAGTAAGAAATGGAGTGTGACGAAGCTGTATATGCAGTGAGTCAAGAAGGCCTCTTCCGTGACGGATGCGGTTTGCTTGGCCAGGGGACTTTTTTCGTCAACTTAGAATACCGATCTGTATTCACTAACACGAACCGGTTGCCAGAGGATGTTTTGGGTAGTAGACCAAGGATATCCCTTGCTACGAATTCCAAAGTTCCGTTCGGTTGGAAGAGTTGAAGATTGTGCTGATGCTGATGCGGTAAACCACATGTCTTGGCACAAGAGTGGAAATTTTGAACCGTACTTCAAACATCTTTATTCATTTTACGCCAATAAAAGTGGCGGCGTAACGTGTCGTACATGCAGTTGACGCCAGGGTGTCCAGCGGATATTGGATAATGGGAAAGGTATAAAAACAGATTAACCAAAGAATTAGGGATAACTGTTTGAAGAGCTGCGTCAATTTTTGACCGTCGTGCCTGAAATTCGTATCGGTTTATGGCGTATACCGAGTCGAGCTTGTTTATTAGGTTGGTGAGTCGCTTGCATTCCATATCGGTAGTTTCAGATCGGATGAGTTCTTCCTATGAAATGGAATAATTTAAATCCTTTGAATCATCAAAGGAGCACTGTAGCCCTGATGTCCATTGTCGGATTGTTAGATGAGTCCGCAATTGGTATAATGTCTGAGATATCATTGAATGGAGTGACTGCATTACCATTGGATAGGAGCAGGATGGGGATGTCATAATCTATTATTCTTGTGTCAGTTCCGGTAGTCGGTAGTCGTGAGAGCGCATTTGGGGCCTGATGGCGGCATCCGGGACAGTTGAGGACTTCGAAGTCAAACTACATGAGACGGAGGAACCATCGTTGAGGACGTCCAGTTGCGGCAGAGAGTTTCAGGATCCAGCGAATGGATTCATGTTCCGTACGGTTAGTGAAGTGAGTTTTCTCAAGGTAGTAGCGTAGTAAAAGCAGGGCCGATACGAAATCGAGTCACTCACGGTGCGTCGTGTCATAATTCCGTTCGGCGTTTTTGAGAGTGCGGGACCAATAACCAATAGTTCTAAGTGTTTTGTCCACAGTTTTTTCTTGCATCAATACGCAACCGACTTGTTTATCGCATGCATCCGTATCAGCGGTTAAGGAAGCGTCAACGCGAGGTAGGGCCAGTACTGGAGGAGTTTGAATCTTTCCCTTGAGATTGGCGTATGCCTCCATTTTCGGATCGGTTAAAGTTGGGAATTTCGTGGTTTCCCTCTCTCTCTAAGCATGCCCGTAAGGGGAAGCCAGTCTAATGAAATTCAGTATGAAATGGCGATAAATATTGCAAAAACCAAGAAAACTGCGCAGTTGAGTTGCCGTTTTCGGTGGTTGCATTCCTTTGATAGCCTCAATCGTTTTGGAGGCCACACTTGGTTTTCTGGGACGGATTATATGGCCTAGATATTCAACCGACTCATGGAGAAAGAAGGATTATTCAGGTTGATAGATAGGCCGGCATCGGATAGAAGTTGGAAACCTGTGTAACGTGAGTTATGTGACTCCGTATATCGGCAGAAAAAATGGTAATATCATCTAAGTAGACGAGAGATGATTTCTACCGGACGGAGGAAAGCACGATATAGATAGCTCGTTAAAACGTACCAGATTCATTCTTCAAACCGAACAGCATTCCATTAAAGCAGTGAGGACCTTGATGACTTAAAAAGGCACTCTTTTCGCGATCCGATTCGGTAAAATGAATTTGCCAGTAGGCGGAGTTTCAGTCAAAATTGCTAAAGATTTTAGACTCCCCGAGGGAATCGATGCATTCGTTCATACTCGGGATGTGGTAAGAATCTCTAACCGTGACGGAATTTAATCGAAGGTAATCGATGCAAAACCGTAGAGAGCCGTTCTTTTTAGGTACCAATACAACCGGGGATGTTCATTCGGTGTTGGTTGGTTCTATGACGTCGGCCTTGAGCATCCGCGGAACTTCAGTCTGTTCGGTTTCACATCTAGCGGGACCGGTGTGATATGGAATTTGAAAAATAGGTTTTGCGCCAGGCTGAAGCTCTATCCTATTTTCGGTTGATGTGATTTGGCCAAGGTGGCCGTCCCACATGTGGTGAAACTGTTCAATTTCTTGTAATATATCAAACAGATTCGGCTTGAGGCGTTCGTTCACCTGAATGTGGCATTGCCAATCAACAGATTGAAAATCCTCGTCTGTCTTCTGTATTTCGGTATGCATGTCAAACATGGTACGCCTTGGGTCAGTAGAGAGAGAGGCGTCCGTCAAACAAACTTCCTGAAATGACTCAGACCATAGCGTGTAGTGGCGTTCCGTGACTACATTTTTAGCATCCAGAGGAATGATGAGGTCCATATGAGGATCGTAAGCTATCGCGATTTTTGGTATGCTTTTGAAGCATCACCGGATCAGAAGAGATGTTGCATACCGTAATGTAGAACGGACAGTGTGGGTTGATCTCGTCTATACCGCTAGCGGCTATGACCAATTTTTCTCCATAAAGGAAGACAGGGCATGAATAGATGCCAAACCTGAAAATTCGGATCGGATGACGATATCAGCTTGGTGATGAAGTTAAATCCTCACCTGGAGTTCCAATGTAAAGGGCGGGCGGATATCTATTTCGTCGTCATCTGTATTGGTCGTTGAGTCAGCAGCGGTATTAACCGTATCCAGTGCGGATTTAACCTGTAAAATTGGTACTGGTTCGGAGTGGTACGGTGTACTTCTTTGGGCTTTGCAGAATATGTGACGAATGAACCGATTGGTGAAAGATGTGTCCAGGAGGAGTGGAACGGCCCGGTTTTCAATCACACCGCACCACACTCGGGCGCACAAAATTCCCAATGCGGATGAATGTCATAATAATGCCGATGACAGACAGATTCGTTTCCCGCGGTTTGTAGCGTTCGGTTCGGTGCGAGTTGGATTAAGTCTTTCCAAGCCGGTTTCATCTGATGGAGACAGATCAGATTAGGACCGGCACCTGTATCAGTAATCGCACGGACAGGTAAATGATGAGTAGTCGTGGGGGCCATCTTGAGGCGTACTTTGTACTTGCCGAGGTTGAAAATTGACTCCAGATTGGAAAGGGGCGCCAGAGTTGAATAAAGATAAGTAGATGGTGCAAAAGACCGATGCAGTTGAGACCAGGAAAGGACGGGTGGTGTAGTTTAGGACTTTCGGGCGGTGGTTCAGGCTGTGCAAGCAGTAGGGGAGTTGGTTGCCATTTAGAAACTCCAATTTATTTTCCGATTTCGGATGTACTTTCGTAATAGAAGCCGGGGGTACGGCCGGGTTACGGTGGTGTGGGTAATATTTAACACGACGACGAGTATTCCCACGGTTTCCATCGTCTTCGAAAGACCTAAATTTGACGTTCCGTTTGATTTGAAAATGTCCGCGATGTGCCTGTAGCTATAAATGAACACTTGGACGTGACATGATTGTCCTTTTCATAGCAAATTCGGAATATGGTCCCTGGCCCATTGAGGATGGGTCGGTGAAGTTTCCCTGAATCATAATTGCTGTGAAAAATTCAGAGAGCGTGGCTTAGTCAGGTTCCGTAACAGTGATAGATGGGCTTATTGGGACGTCGTCTTCGGTGTTGCCGTATAAGCTGGAATCGGAAGTATGACGTTAGCCGAGGACAGACGTGCGAGTAAGTGCGATTGAGGCATACTCCCGGAGTTGAGGAAATGGAGGACCATGCACAGGGGGTAGTGGTGAAAACTCCTCGAAAGGTTCTTGCTTAATATTTTCTTGAGGGAAGCGTAAGTTGGCGGTTTCTTGTTCAAATTCTGTAAATGGCACAATGACGCGGGCCGGGCGATATTTCGTGGTTCCGACTAAGTGCGTTCCGGGTTCGGTGATGTTATACGAGCAGGTTCACATTTGTCTGATCCGGAATCGGTGATAGAAGATCAAATGCTGAATAAAATACATCGTTATCCGTGGATGACGGCGCTGCGTGACTGGACGTAAACCGTTACGGTTTGCTGCAGTGTTTCGGCTCTGCCAGTCTTCGAATCTATCGCGGCAAGGTCTTCTGACAAACGAAGGGGTTAATAGCCAGGGGATGAGCCTATTGGTGTCTTTGGGGCACCCGAAGCGGTTGACGGACCAACGTCTTGTTGGTTCTGGGACTGTTGTGCGGTGCCGGTGCGCATGATGCGGTCGGGGTTATTTGTCGGTGCCATGAGGGTCCCGTGAAGCGTACATGTTATAGGTCCGACCGGTAAAGTTGAGTGGTTTTACATAACGGGCTGATATATGGCGAGTCAATTGAAGCCGTAAACGGAGTATAATGATTATCTTGATCGAAATGGATGTCGGTTGATATTGCAAATTTTAACGAAGATCTTCGGTTGAAGTAGTGCCGGGTGGGTCAGTCTGCTGCTGGGAGACCAGTGAGAGATGGCGTGAGACAACGAGAACAGAAAAACGGGCGTTGGGCATGTCTTTATTGAAAGAGAGCGTGAAGACATTTTCAGTTAAGGTCTCATCTGTGAAGCTACGTTCAAATGGTTCAGCGTGTCTCGGCATGTCTCGGGGATGCCTCTTGTAAGTATCGCCAGCGCGTGCTCGGACGGCGGTGAGAGTGTGTATAACGCGTGGCGGTGTGTGTAGCTGTGTTGGCACAGGTGCAGTACGTAAAGCGCGATACGCTACAACTGAAATATACAGCAGCAAAGGGGGAACTCGTGCAATGACATTGCGAAAAAACCCTTTTAAAAAAATTATAAATTAACTGTCAGTTTTGCTTATTAATTGTTTTTCTCATTATGACACTTTCCTCGTCTTATTTCATTCACCATTAGGTCAAGGTCACGCTACTCCTGCTTTTTCATTACCCCCCAGGAGACACAAGCGTATGTTTGCACATTCCAATCCTTACAATTCTATTGGCTCGTGTTCGGCATTATGACACACGTGCCTCGGAAACAGAATTTTTTGGTTTCCAGTTCTCAACATATTTACTTACTGCTCTCTCATCTTGACCAATGAAAATAACCTTTTCCTCGTCCTACGCAACAACTACTCATACGATTCTCTTCAAATTTCATATTCGGCAATGACCGGTCATTCCGCAACCAGTAATATAATTTTTATAAAAACCGGACAACATTTCTGTTCTCTACACACAAAATGTTTTGTGCAGTTTACATGCCCGTTACTGTCAATTCGCAAAAATGAATCGACTAATTGTTCCCATTCGTGCGACTCATAAAGAGGAGAGAAGGGAGCGTGACACGGTGAGAGGGAGAGCTGAAGAAAGGAATTGAGAAGGTGAAAGAGAGGTAGAGAGGTAGTGAGGAAATAGGAAGGTGAAAGAGCGTAAGTGAGGAAGTAGGAAGGTGAAATAGCGGAAGTGAGGAAGTTAGATGGTGAAAGAGAGGGAGGGATAGGAAGATAGATGGCAAGAGAGAGAAGGGATGAGATGGAAGCATGTAGAGGGCGCATGGAGTAGAGATCAACATTGCCACGGTATATCAAATGGTATCATTAACCATTTCAGTTGACGGTGGCATCAGGCCATGGAAGTCGAACAGAGTAAGACAGGGACCAGACTATAAGGTTTACATTATAACAAACTTGTTAAAAGAAACTACACATCACGTAATTACTGTACACTACTCAAATGACAGTAACCACGATGAAATATTATTCAAATACAGAATAATACAATCAACGATACACGTGTCTACATTTATTAGAATCTACAGTAACAAATTAGAACATTTCCATCAGTAAGATTGTAATTCACACGTGTAATAATTTCACAGCCCAGAGTCGACCCCGACCCCAGTATAAATAACATACCGACGAGGAGAAAAAAGGAATAATAAAGAAAACAAAGACATTTAACGAAACACAAACCCGCAACACCAGCACGAACGCCCCAGCTTCGAAACCCGACGAAGGAGAGACTCAGAACCAAAGCCCCTCAACTGATCTAATCGTCAATCATTGAGAGTAAAGACAATCCATCACGAGCTCAACAACCGCGTGAAACAATCGTCTCCAACTGCGAGCCCAGAGTTGGTAGAATGGTAGTAAATGACAGTTTAGTATCGTGACTCCGAAATCGTAAAGCCATCTAGCGACGGCAGAAATCGAGTCATCCCCATATCAAAGTGATATTCTCCTAGGTCGATCGCTTCACGTGTTGATTACATCACCCCGAACACGTGTACGGCCTCCAATGACGATCCACTCGGCCTTGTTGTTATCCCGTCTTCCCACCCACACAACGATCCAGATTGACCTTTATTAATACCATCATATCACATTGCATCACAGTAGTTATTTATAACATTCTAATATCTTGAAAACGGAGACACACACATATTATCCTAATTACCGTGGACCTACGAATCAATTATATACAATCATCGGCGTGCATACTAGTATCTTTGGTTTACGTTGATGAAGATAAAAAATAAATACCACCGTATACATACTGTTGTCGTTTTCACATCAACGCTGCAAAAAACCCATTGTTTTCACTGGTAGTTACCCAGGTTAATATATATATCTCGGTAGCGTAATCCGAAAATTACCAAAACCAGTTTCACTTGATACCCCCCCCCCTCATTAAAAAAACATTGCTTTCGCCGTCCCAATCCTGGCTTCATCATTTTCTTCTTAATTTTGGTTTTTTGCATGCCGTCCAATAAGAATCATTTTTGTAATAATAAACGGTTTGATGATGAACAAACCAACAATCAATGACGCATTCTAAAGCTTGACTGAATACTCATTTCCAGGAAATTTACGAGTCAGAACCGCTTGTACATCGGTGCCACTGACCGAACAAGTGACAACCAAGAGAATTTTAAGAATTTTAAAAAAAGCAGTTGTTTAACAGACAAAGATGATCTTGTTGGAGCGTCTCTGCACGCGTCTAAAATACAGGGAAGAAGAAAGAAAGAAAAAGAAAAAGAAAAGGGAAGAACTGGAAACAGGAAAGAAAGGTCAGGCGACGTTACTTCCTCATTTATATTATTCTTTTCCTTCCACTCTCTCATGTTAACCAGTAATGTAGTTCGAGAATGATTAAGTGGAAGCTGCTACAAAATAAATCCTAGAAAAGTCTTCAAAATACGCTAACCAATCAAAATGCGGCAAATTCCCAAAATGCACACCTCACAACCCTGCTGACACTAGACCACGGCGCCAGGCCAATACCCGTAAAAAACGTTATATTTCAATAAAACTTTTCTCAACTCAAAAAAGAACATCTCTTCTCACATCCACACACAAGAATCAACGCACCGACATCGCCCAACTCCATTCTCATTACCCGCACAGATCCCTTCCTTCTCCATCTTCTCCACAGTCTTTCTCTGTGCGCTGCGTTTTATGTGAGCCGCCTCTAAGGTTTCGGTTTCAGTCCGATCGTAACGCGCTGCCTATCATGGCGCGCACTAAGCAAGCAGGCCGACGTTCGATGGCAGGTAACGCTCATCGCAAAGAATTAGGTATGAAAGCTGCGCGGGTTCCAAGGGCACCAACTGTCTCGGCGCATATGGTAAGACGCCATGAGTACAACCAATAAACGCACCACCACAGCCACACCCATCTGCTACATTTACAGGCAGAAATCAACTTCGACTACCACGCTACTCGCGCATTCGAACAACGTCTCTGGGAGCTTTCGGGACGAAGCGATATCTTAAAATTGACCAAGAGTAAGACTAGTGATGAACTTATCTACCGCGTTCACTTCGAACTGGAAGGATATCATTGTCAGCACAACCACCACGACTTAAACCTTGCAGAAATTCTCCTCCTTTTTGAAGTTCAACTTGCGACCTTTCCTCAAGACGCAACCTGCGAGGTAATTACACCTTAGGCCTTAGCAAAATGTCTCGGCCTAACAGACCACCCCCGAAGATATACGATCATACGTATGTTTCTCAGCTGATCCCTCGTGGATCATAGACATGGTTTGGATTTTGAACGTCGGAAACAATGAGATAGCCGGCCGTTATTATGGACGCGGTTTAATCGAATGTGATGGACATGAGATTGACTTATATACTTTGGTCTTCTTCGGGGTCAAACCACCAATAGTAGGAACCAGTTCGAGCAACAACGGTTGCGCCATAATAAACAAGGCAGTGTGATCAAGGGTCAATACCATCTTGGGGCTGGTCACTTGGTCCTTGATACATCATGGAAAACGCAATAAAATCAACGAAGCGATGGCTCGATCTCCTTCCGTATATGCGTCTGCACACTTTGATATCTCTAAAAGAGTGTTCGTTCGGGATTTCACTGACGAATGTGTCCGCGCGGCCGTTGCTAACGCAATCTCACTCGTTGTTAACCAGGAAACGGCCAGGTACTTCTGGAACTTCGAGATGGAAACTCAGAAAGCGGAAACTCTCCGGAATGAGTACCTTCTAAGAGACCAAGGTTATGCAGATGTTCAGAGAGCGATCCGTATTGATCATCCACGGAAAGTATAATTTGGCAAGATATACGTACTATTCGATGAAAATCCCTCAAAAAAGGTTGTTCGACAAGAATTCACTTATAACTGGTTGAAATGTTTAGTAGAAAAACCCAAATCGCAGGGTGTATACCTTATTCGCACCGTTGATCATTCGGGATTGAAGCGCTGCGTTTTTCTCGACACTCGGCAAGCCCCGGCACTGCTTTATGACTGTGCAGAAGAGTATCCTCTTGGATTATGTCGAGAATCTTTGGCCATTTGCAGTGGAGATGGAAACCGGAAGAACTTTGAATTTTTCGATGATGTGAGGTTCTTAACCAACACGAAACCCGTACTTGATCAACCTAAGACGAAGCGTTGTAGACGATCCAGATAAAAACGTTGATTAAGTAGTATGATGTTGAATACAAATGCATAAGATGTAATAAATGGACAATGATTATTTCTAAAAAACAAATAGCTAAGCAGATAATAAGCATATATGCAATTAATAACGCAAAAATAGTACGTTAACCAGAAACTTACGGCTATGAATAATAGGGCTTTGAAAATGGCAGGAAACGGCGGGCATGAATGGATACCGGTGTGTAACGACCATGGGGAGGACAACAACTCATATCTCGGGTGATTCGGCCGTATGGCACGATACGGTCTGTAATATTGAGACTTTAACGCCGGCTACTTAGCAGTCTTATTCAACGCTGGTCCATAGAAAACTAGAACGAGATCACCAGGTTTGTAAAGGTGAAACTCGGTTCTAGACAAGACTTGGCGAGAGGACTGCGAATCTTTTTGACCATCGATTCTCTTGGCCCTCAAAGACGAAAGCGCCATCATCTCGTTATTGCGGCTTTCTTCAGCACAATAAACCATTATGGAAACTTCCTCAGCTGTCATACAAGGCTTCAATCCATACAGGTTCTAATGGAGACGCACCACCTCCTGAAAGACGTCGGCGATACCCGAAGAGAACATTAGTGAGTACTTCTTCCCAATCTTTTGTATCACCTATCACCATCTTCTTGAGGCTATTCTTAACGGTTCCAACCATTCTTTTGGCCTGAACATTTTACATCGGCACATAAGCGAGGACCTTATTCCATTCATTGTCCCATTATTTAATGACGTCTGAGACGGCATGTGCTGTGAAACACGATGCATTGTCGCTCTAAATTGTTGATAGGGCCCAAACGAACGAAGAATCTCTTCTCTAAGGAAATAAATAACCATGTCTGTCGTAGTCGTCTTGGTCACTCTTGCTAGCGGCCAACCCGTCAAATGCTCCACCCTAACAAGTATATAGGGATTTCCTGCACTAGAATAGGGAAGCGGGCCTGCAAAGTCGATGGAGGAGACAGAAAACAGGTTACTCAAAGGGAGAAAATTCTCGGTATGGTACGGTGGTAGCTGTTTGGTATTCTGACAACCTTCGCACCCTCGCACAAATGCAGCAATTTCTCCATGTACTTCTGGTCGCCAGAATCGGACTAAGATGAACTTTTGAATCGTTCTTACGTCCCAATAACCAAGGTCATCATGAAAGGCCCTCAGGACACCAGGTCTACTAGACTGGGGTGCCACCAGGCGGAGCCCCGAGTAGGTGCGACGGAATAGTTTTCCACCCCAAATCGTAAACCTCTTCGCAGCGCTTCGAATACTCTTTCGATCCTCTGCTTCATACTCTTCAATCGGACGACCTGATAGGTGGAGGAAGACACCGAGTATATGAGGTTCCATACCTTCAAAAGTTAAACGCAATTGCACGGAACACACAATATCGCCTACAATATCGCCTCCCGGTGGAGGCGGACCTTGAATACACCGGGACAGGTAGTCCGCAGCACCATTCTCACTTCTAGCACGATACTCTATCTTGAAGTCATACTCGTCCAGAAATCGAACCAACGCGCAAGGCGGCCATGAATGTCTTTCTTGGAAAACCCATAACGCAACGCTTGATGATCAGTGATGAGAACGAATGGTATAGATGAAAGTAAATAGAATCTAAACTTCTTGAGACCGAATATCACTGCCAGTACTTCTCGCTCGCAGGTGCTGTTGTTTCGTTCGCAATTTTTCATAGTCCTACTAGAGAACTGAATAGGGTGAACACGTCCATCCTCCTTCTTATGGGATACTACCGACCCAATCGAAACAGACGATGCGTCAGTCTCCACAATAAAACTCTTCTCAAATTTGGGGAACGAAAAAACATGGGTGAGGTGAGCGCCACTTTTACCTTCTCAAAGGCGATATTTATCTCTGTATTTCATTGAACGGGTCCTTTCCCGGAAGTCTGCGCATGTAGGGCAGAACATGTATCTACGAATCACTTTAAAAAAACTGCGATAATATCCCGCCAACCCATGGAAACTACGCAACTCTGTCTTCGTATTTGGAATCTGGTCCATGCGCATGGATTCAATTTTTAACGGGTCAAAAAAACCCCACCGAATCCACTACATGTCCAATTAGCTACACCCTTTGCGATCAGCTGAAAGACTTGTAAGAGATGCTCGAGATGTTCTTCCTCCTACTTGGACAAAACCACGGCATCATAGAGATAAACCCGCACAAACTGAACTCCCGCGAAAATGATGTCCATCATTCTCTGAAAGGTAGACGGTGCATTCATGAGGCTAAAAGGCATGTCCTCAAATAGGAAAGTTCCAAACCGGCAAACAAACGTTGTCTTTTCTTTGCACGTTTCTGACATGCGTACTTGTCAATAGCCAGAAAATAAATCCAGCATTGAGAAAACTACACTGCCCTCCAAATCATCGAATATCTCCTGTATCTTCGGTAGTGGCCAACGGTCAGCTTTCATCTTCTGATTGAACGAACTGTAATCCATGCAGAACCTTGGCTTGCCATCCTTCTTTGCGGCTATTACCAAGGAAAACGCCTACGGAGATATAGTAGTAGTGATCACCCCAGCTTTCGTCATCTTGTCCAGTTCTTTCCTAACAATGTCATTCATGCGGGACATACGACGAGACTGAATATGGATAGGTTCTGTTTCCACCAACTCAAAAGAGTGTTTTATGGGCACATCCCATGGATTGAGGTCGTCTAGACTCCATTCCATGATATCTGACTCCTTCAGGTAGGAAAAGATTATTCCTGAGTGGTCATCTGACAAATGTCCCAATCTTGCGCTTAATAGGTCTAGGTTATGTAAACATTCTGAGACGTCATCATCAAAAGATTGAATTCCACCGTCTCCAATTGTGAGGAGAAATGGTCCCTCTTGATCATCCTCTTCTTCTTCCGGGAAGAATCCAGAACTATGTCAGTATCGGAGGTGAAATCTTCACTGTCCGTTACGCTCTTGACATCTTGATACTTGTATGTGTCAGGTTCCAGTGGTAGAGTGACATTCTTATCACCAATCTTGAATCGAACCACGTCTTCACTATAATCAAACTTACCTCGGAGGCTTCTCATAGTTGGGACACCAATAATTAAATTTAAAGGCGCACCTTTCACAACAAGAAAATATTTGGCAACAGAAACACCTTCCAAATAAATAGGAACACATTTTAGCAGACACATTGTCTAACAGTGCTCACCATTTGCAACAGTGATGCCTTTATTAGTCGGAATCTGGATTAAAGAGAGGGCCTTGACGATCTCCTCTGACAGAATATTCGGCGACGCGCCTGAGTCCAACAGAACCCAAGCATCTGTTCCGTATACTTTCACACATCCTAAACGAATGGAACCTCCGGCAGCATCTTCCTGAACTTGAATAGAAACGGGGTTGTCAGCTTCAGTTGACAACATTAGTGTTGTGGGCTGGACGCGTCGACTTCTCACAAAACATGCTTGTCAGCTCTCCGTTGGCCTCGACAGCATCTCCACGGAGCAATTGTCCAAATTTCATCCCACAATGGCCGGGTGTTAGAGAGTGCTATAGATAGGTCATATTTTGGAACTTGCTTCAATACACCGTTCTTGGTGGGTCTACTTGCCTTCTTTCGACCAACGCTCTTTATTTGGCGTTCCAGGACAGGAACGAGATTGAACACGTCATTTAGAGGTACCAGGCCCGACGAGCGAACTATCTTGGGCATGGGCTGTCCATCAGCATTCCGCTGGAGGGCTAGAGCTGGGTCCATATCTCCATTCCCAATAATTATTCTGACCTTATTATTTGTCACATCTTTCGTCTTCTCTCCTCAGCCTTTCTTCCCAGCATACCGATTCCAATCAAGCATGCCGCCTCTAAGGGTCCCGTCGTATAACCATTATTATGCCTTGAGTCACTATGGCGATTCCCAAAGCATCTAGTAGAAAAATGTCCAGGCTTGCGAAAATACGAGCATTTACCCAATTCATCTGCCTTGTAACTACTACCAGCCTACGAATTTCTCTTAATCGTGACGGTGAGGTTAGAAAGTTGATCCGTTAATGCATCAACTTTCTTCTCCACGTTTGACACATGGGAGTCGTGGCGAACTAGAAGCCTTATCGCAGCAACACCTTTCGGAGGTCCCTGAATTGCTAACTTACCCTTTTGGTAATCTATGACGGCTTGCTTTGCCGTTACGAAATCGGAACAACCTCTGAATATCACAAAATGCGCCAACTCTTGTATCTTCATTATTGAAGTGCGGAGCAACACAAAATTTTCCTCGTCCTTGAACTTCACCTTCTCTAAATCACAGTCTATTTCACGTAACAAGACGACGAGATCATCAGTACGAAGTCTTGCAGCCATTTCATTCTGTATGAGCTTGTGTGCATCTTCGCTATCTCCAAAGTGATTGATTAGGGCCCCCTCGATTCGGACGAACTCGGAAGTTTGGAGCTTCATCTCGCCATCTGCTCAAAAGTTGTCGTGGGGAAAAATCTAACGCAGCGCCATCGAGGTAGGCAACCAACTCTGAGGCTTTCTCCTCGTCAGTTTTGCCTCTCATAATGGCATTTTTGAAGTAGAAGAAGAAACGCCTAACATCAGAGTCTCCCATAAAACGCGAGTTGAATCGGGACTCCACGATAGTACCATGTTGGCGCGTCTCTGCACGCGTCTGAAATACAGGGAAGAAAAAAGAAAGAAAAAGAAAAAGAAAAAGAAAAAGAAAAAGAAAAAGAAAAAGAAAAAGAAAAAGAAAAAGAAAAAGAAAAAGA
>JAULBU010012679.1:0-22736 GCA_032358235.1 Odonthalia washingtoniensis | reverse complement strand
CATGATTGTGGATGGTAGAGGTTGTTGTGGTACTAGTTGTTGCGCGTCCATAGTGATGATATGGGATGGTGAAGTAATTAAAGGACTTAAATGGTGCGTGTGGGCAGCAGTTCTCTTGGGCGATTTTTGAGAAGATCTAGTATTATGTAGATCGGGTGTGGTGGGATGGTTATGGTTCGCGGGTAAAAAGTGGGCCTAGATATGTTTCGCTAGGGCGAAAGTTCGCAAGGGCGAGATTTAATTAAAGCTAGTATACTGTTTGAGGGTCCCATTTTGGACAGAATGCGTATGATATACTTTGAATAAGATAGTAATATGCAACTTGAGTTTGGGAGTAAGGAGCTCGTTATTAGCAGCGGTAGTTTTGGTGGCTCATAACATGTGATGAGTTTATCGATGATGGAATAGAATCGTCGTCATAGATTCTTTCCATCAAGAAATACGCTTTTATAGTCATGAAAGTCTTAAATGAATGGAAAGTGCGAAGTGGCAAGCACTGTAGTATGTGTCACGTGTAGAGGAAAAAGAGAATGTCTCACAATATTCACAGTAAACGAAAGAATGAAATTACACGTCCGTCATTCCTTAATTGCAATAGTTGATGATTATTTTAGGCTTTCACTGTAATACCCTATACCTCGAAAAACCCATAGAAAGCGATTTGACAGCAACAGTTTTTTCTGATGACACTACTAATTTGACAAAAGCTGTAGAACGGCCCTCAACTCTTAACTAACTCTCCTTTTTATTAGTTACGGACCCAGAAGCAGGGTGGAAGTTCAAGGCTCGTCTGGCACAGCGCCGTGCACGCTGCCAGGTGTGCAAAATACAGATAAAATTATAATGGATGCATATTTCTAAACCGCTTCAATAGTCCAAAAAGACTGTTTAGCTAAAGTCAAAAATTTTGACGACCCCCTTAATAGTCCTTTTGGACTATTTAGAGCGGTAAAATGGGTCACATTGTATTGAAAATAGTGACTAAATGGCTATTCTGGACACTTTAATGCACACGCCACAAGATTCGTGTCATCCTGTAGACCATAATCCATATGCTACACGTGAAATTCGTGTAGTGCGATCTCATTATACAAAGTGAAAGGTGTAGTGATGTTTTTACATGTTCAAATAACCACTACTTAATAGTGACATGTACTAAAATCGTGAAACTAACGAAAAAACCCTACACCACAACTGTCATTTATGCAACTGACAACCAATGACCAGAATAGTCTATTAGATATGACAGGAGTCAATGGCAATGGGAACTGCATTGTTAAAACATCACCGGCAACATCAATAACTACACCAAAAAAATCCATATCAATAGCACCAGTATCTAAAACAAGTAACGATCAAACAACAAATCGGGCGGTCCCAGCACGAACTCTGGGGAGAGGGAGAAGAGGGAGTAGTTCAGTTTAAATATTAAGTGGGCGAGTTAGATGTGGTCGAAGCGGTTCACGAGGTTCAGGTCGTGTTTTGCGAGGAAGAGTTGGCGGAGTGAGAGGTGGGAATATATATTACCCCTCCTTAAGTTAGAAAATGGGGATCTCCCTTAATTCTGAATACTTAGAATTTGAGGGCGGAGGTAAGTTTGCTATTATCATTTTACAAAGTCCTAGTTCCCAGTACTGGTATTGAAGAGGTAATTAATGATGAACCAGCCAGTGCTACTTTAATGGATATCAAACAAATCCGATCAAAAATTGCTGGTTGAAATAAAAGACGCGTTATTGATGAATTTAAAGATGGTGACAGAAAATGGCTTAGATTATCTACTGCAACGAACCATCGTTCGGTAAAACTCGACAAAAAGCGCTATTGTGTAGTTTGCGCAGATGTGTTTTCGTACCAGCAAACCGGAGGTTGATGGTTCATGGAGAGGACATCAAACGACGAGATGTCAACTGTGTGAGGCTTCTTTCTGTAACAAATCTCTTCCACCTTTCTGGTATTCGTGCTTTGACTACTGGCACTCTGTAAGGGATCTGGTAGCCCGAAAGGCGTTTCCTGTTGAGAAAACTCATTGAGAAGCCATATAAACTACGGTCAATTCATATCAACTGCTGAATTTCCTTAAGAATACCAGAACATCATTAAAATCATTAAAATCAGAGGGCAAAAATTAATAAATAGTCTAAAAGAACTATTTACTAAATATTCATAAAAGACTATTTAGACGTCTTGAGGTGTCAAAAGTGGTGTATATTTAGTCAGTTCTACCAATCTCGAAAATAAACGAATTCTCTTTGGGTTTTTTTGATACGATTCAGCATCTTCCAGATAAAATCTGTGTCTGAATTTGGACTATTTTGACGACATGTAGCGAAATTCCACGCTTCCGAAATTAAATAGACCAAAAGAACTATTTACAAAATGTTTTAGAGATATTGAAAGCTGCAATGCCATCCACGTTTTTTCTAAGATATCCGGTTAGCTAAGTTGTTAACTAACTCTCGTTTTCAATACTTTTACCTGTCTACGTTGTGAATTACTTTTCACTCCTTTCTTCTTTTCAATCGCGTCGCCTTGTTGCAAACGAACGTCTTGGTTGGGTTCCCGACAATATCAATAGTTTTTTTGAAATGTTTTTATAAGTCTGGTTTTCCATTTTTGAAGAGAACGATTATCTCAATTATTCTTCCTTCTTGACCTCTTAAATCATAATTAAGCAACCCTGCGTCCTAATATAACAAGAAATGATGGATACAATCGTTATACACTATCCCGTTTATCACTTACTAGTCTATAGTTAAGAACATCGTCATTTGTCTATGCTTCCATTACTCTAAATTAGGCCTCAGATAGATTTTGAAAAAGGAATTATTTGCAATATATTCAACTCCTCCTTTCATCTTGTCCGCTCGTTTCCATTCTATCAACATTCTTTAATAACTACAACGATGTACCAAATGCCGTCTGTATAAACAATTCTATAAAGGATTCCATTATTGTTTAGCCTGTCGGTTTTGTATTCAACTAGTTTCCTTTTCATCATCTCCTTTTGTGCTTTGTCCTCCCTCATTTCCTTTTCGGTTTTATTTCCCTACTCTGCAACGTCCCACCTGGGTTGTTTCCAGCCTTTATTAATTGCGGGTATACCATCAATAATTCGTCAAACAATGTGTGTTTTAGGATACTTTTAAGGTAGATATAATGTAGTAATCCTTCGCTCTCGTAAAAGCTATATTGTACGAGTTACGAGATATGACGGATTGTGACACCTTTTCTCTTGTGGATGTCACGGTCGATCCTGGAGTAGCAATCCAAATACACGAGTCGCCGCAGTCAATACTAGCAGTCCAATGTAGTATGCCCAATCAGGGTTTCTCCAAATTATTTCATGGGGGCCCTCTTGTGACGCCTTTTTCAGAGCTGTTTCCTGGGAGAACCAGTACTGTCAGGGTTCACTTTACGAGTTTTGGTTGTTCGTTAGGTTTTATCTTTTATTATTCTGCTACTCGCTCGTGGTAATGAGGTATGATATTAGTATCTTAAACTTCAGATCATCCCAAAAGACTACTTTATTTTACACGTGTAACCTAATTATCTAAATCACTAACAGTGGCACATGTAATATTATTTTCTAAGTATGGTGCAATACATTGTATTATTTTTTTGGCACTGATCTACATCTGTAATGTAAATCCCGAAGCAGCCTGCCTTTCCACCTCTGTTTCATGTTAGTATCGACTAATGAATCCTACTGAATCAACACTCCAACAATTTTCGTTTTGGTAATCGATATTACTGTAGCACAGCCTACAGCTTTCGTATCAAACGTGTTGGTTTTCATCAGTACCCACAGTGAGTTTGTCAAGATGGGTTTGGTAAGCCTCTCTGCAGGGGTTTTCGTCCACGGAATACAGTTGATGCAAGTAATCTCGCCTAGTTCGTAGCTTTTCTTGAGTGAACATATGTCAATTTGGAGCCGTTTTTAGTTCTTCCAGTTGTCCTTGACGACAATATAGAATATTCATTTCGAGTCGACATGTCCTTCGGTATGCAGATGTTTTCAAATTATTTTGGATGTTATGTCCCGAAGTACGTAAACAAGGTCAAATGTGAGCACCTGCGCATGTGGTTCCGCTGCAAATATGGATGGGGTTACTTGCTTACATCTATTGCTCGAATAGTGGACGATGTTTTCGGTATCGTTCTTATCCATGAGTAGTATGACGTATCCTAGCTGCCTCTTGCAACCTTTCTCGCTGCCAAAGGACTCACCTGAAATAACTACCATTTTTTCGGATTCCACGACCAGTTTGTCGTAATTTTGTCCCACATCCCGTGTATATCCTGAAGCCTACTAATAGATTTTGAAAGGTCTGTGATATCTTGAAGAGTAGTCGGTGCCCTTGCGGGGACCAGTAGTAGCATGGTGGCGCATACATTATGGCGGGTACAATCTTCGATCTATTAGACTAAAGCTCGTTCGCTAGTAGATCCCCCAATTTCTCCCCTTTTTCAAATTCCTTCACCAGTCCAGTAATGTATAGGTTTTGTTGTGTCATTTCTTAATATCTCTAGTGCTGGGATGGTTACAAGCATTTCTGTGTAAACTGGTATTTACTATTTTCAATATTTTTTATCTTAGAATTTGTTTTCCCTCTTGTATCCGTAGTCCTAGTCTTCATTACATGAGTCCTCACCATCCTGGATTTACCCTGGTTTCTTCCCGTTTGAAGTCTCTTTTTGCATCCCCTCATCAATAACTGTGTCTCCAATTTTAACTTCTTCTTTCTCCCTGGGTGGTCTATTGTGAATGTTGTCGTGGATACCTGATTCTGTGTCGATTTTCTATATTTGAGCCAACCTGTCTTGTTCTTCTATTCATTTTACTTACTGTAGCCCATTTTTTATCGCTTTCTTCTTCTCTTGCTTGGTCTCCTCCTTGTATGTCTTCTATGGGATACGTTCTGACATATACAGTTCTGCTATGATGGAATGTACACTCGTTTTCCGTCCCGACATGTTAGAACTGTTGATAATGTCTGTTTCTACTCAGCTGGCTTCCCTTTTCTTATCTCCTTTCGTGCATTGTCCTCCTTTTATTACTCTACCACGTCCTGCTTGGATCTTTCCCTCCGTTTTTGATTACTCACATGCCCTCTTTACCTCATCAAAAAGCGTGTTTTAGAGGTTAGGTGTAGGGTAGGTATATTTTTAGTAACCATTTTTCCCGCCAAATCTGTATTGTCCGAGTTACCGGATTTGAATGGTTGTGACACTTTTTTGCTTGTGGATGCCACGATCGGGCCTGGAGTCGCGACCGAAAGACATGAACCACCCCAGTCTATGCTAGAGGGCTAATTTAATGTTCTCAATTGGGGTTTCTCCCAATTATTACACGTGGGGTGGTCTTATGAGGTCTTTTTTAGATCTCTTTCCTCTGACAATCAGTATTTTCTGGGTTCTCTTTCGGGGTTTTGGTTGTTCGTTAATAATTATCTTTCATTATTCTGCTACTTGCCTATGGATATGAGATATGGTATTAGCGTCTTTTAGATCGGTCGAAAGACTACTTCATTGTACACGTGTGATTTATTATCTAATTCACCAACACTGGCACGTATAATATTGTTTTCTACATATGGTTCAATATGTTGAATCATTTGTATGTCAGTAATGTACACATTTTATACAAATGGTGCAATACAGTGAATTATTTGTGTGTCACTAATGTACACGTGTAATATAAATCTCTGACCAGCCAGCGATTCTACCTCACTGACATGTTAATATCAACTGACTAATCCTACGGAATCAACAATTAATGTAGATCGTAATTTGGAAGACTATAAGTATTCTCACGACAACGCAGTTTCCACCGTAGATATAACAGAAAAACCACAAGTGAATTTCCACCACAGATTGAAGCTATATATTTTTCTCTTTCCGGCAACACCGTGTTGCCATGATGCATGACTGCTCATGATTATATGAATCCACTTTACGAATACTACTTAGATTAATATGACGAAGGTACGTCTGATAGTCGGTGCTTTTGTTTTCTGTAAAGTTGATCCTGATCTGGGGAGATAACCGTCCCCAAGTTTTACTCGCTGAACTGCCGGGTACTCAATTTTATACTTAGCGGCCTGCAGTGAAAGAAGGGCACTGTAAACTGTAATTTTGGGCTGTATAGAAAGATACAAAAAGAGTAAATACTAACAACCAGCATCGTGCATTAGTGGTTGGGAGACGATTTGCTAGACGAGTGGTTGCTAGTTCAATCCCCGGCGGGTGCATATAGAAACGGGGCCCGTGTCGTGCAGGATAGAGCCGGTATTTCCCTTTGTAGCAATGCCGCTTTTTTTGGACTACGTGGCTCATTGGCCTCGGGGTGACACCTGTTAGTTTGAGCCCATGGCGACAGCGGTTCACACATGAAACAATAAATTTCTGAGTTGATGTCGAGGGTGTGTCTTCCTTCTTAAATAGACGGTTGCTCCACAAATGACAAGCCTACTTGGTGGCCGTTTCATAATGGCCATTGAGATCCTATGTATCAAAGGTTGAAGATGAAGGCACAGTATATCGTTCAAGGACACCGTGATAAAAAGAAGGGGACGTTGATACACAATTCCCATACTATGAGATGAATCATTGAAGGTATATTCCTCGTCGGACTTACTTGATTCTAGTGTGAAAACACCCTCTTTGGTACCAATCCCTTGCTCCCCTTGCTGTTCTTCCTCATCACCAAACTGTGACTGGACCGTGCTTTAGTGCCCATGAGGACTGTACTGAAATTCATTTATGTCGTGCCACAAATTCGAACATGAATCAGGATGACCCCGACTCCGTATACAGAGCGGAGCACAACAAATGTTACAATAATATTTAGTAGAGAACCCACGACGTTGGGTAGGTGTATCCTGGTTCGGTGTACCACAGAGGGTGCAGAAATTCATTTTTGTATTTCGACGTGGCGTATGTCCAGTGACATCCATTCATAGTTGAACACCGCGAGGTGAGTTAAAGAAACTTGGCCTATTCCCATGCACATGTTGAGCCTCGGATCGGAGTTGCTGACATTTTTAATTACTGCCAATACTACCAGAATTTAATTGAGTACTTGCAGTATTATCTAATGAACCAGCATGACTAGTTAGCCCCCTTGAAACATCATACGAAAAGTAAGATAGACATTCCAATTGATTAAATTTATCACTGATGGAATTCAAATTTTTAAAACTAGCTGCACTCTCAACCAAATGTGAACATGTCGAGAATCTCCATCTGATCAAACCATTGAAAAACAGAGATTTCATTGTCTGCGTTACCAGCTTACATTCCAATTTCAAGTTATAGGTATGGGAACGCATGACTGCTCTGAATTAGTGATCGAAGTTCTGTCGTTTGCAAAATTCTTCTCCAATATTTCTTTCTTTATGTTTGAGGTGGCAGTTTTCGGAAATCATCGAGCCCTCTCGTCAAGAAATGTTCTCAATAAATCTTCATCTCTTGTGAACTCTGTGATATCTTCTTCCACAATCGTCTAGTTTCTTGTAATATCCTGGTGAATTTCTGTGCTCCGTGCTCCCCTTCCACGAGAACATGCAGCAACACCTCTTCTCCTTCCTCTTGTTCCGCTCCGCCCCCTTGCACCACACGGATCTCCCCTCCCTCCAACAGTCCCACTCGCATCGTCACATTTTGTTCTCCTCCAAAACCTCCAGGCACATTGTTCGTGAAAGAAGGATAATTGGGAAACGGTGTGGGTATCTGTGAGTTCATACCCAAACCGGTTGAACGATTTAATCAGGGCGGGAGTCGCGTTGATTGGTAATTTGAAAATGTTGAGGTATTCTTTTTCGTTGAAACAATTAAGATGGGGCTAATTTCGTAAGATGAGCTTTCTTTTGCGTGATGGGTGGTTTTCGATGAGATACGTTGCTTCAGGTGAGACGGGGTGTTTAGCAGTGAGATGGGATACGTCACCCTCAACACGGAAATTATGGAATTTTATTTCCATAATTTCCACGGATTTCTACTAGCAACCTAAATTATTCACCCGTTACAGCAAATGAAACGTCTTATTCACCCGTTACACCACAAAATTTTGGAATTACTACACTCTTTCAATTTCAACAGATTTTGTTGTACTGTCCACGACTTGCAAATGTTTAATCACAGCCCTACATCCACAGTATATAAAAAGATATTTATTTTCTACACACCCTATCTAATCATAAGGTCCAATTCACTCTCTCCTCAATGGCATGCAAAGTTCCCCCAACCGGCTAAGTTACCTTGACAAAAAACGTGATTTTTGGATTTTCACCCTAATGTTAAGTTATGTTAATATTAAAAAATTAGGGATATCATCGGCGTCATTATTAATCAAGAATAATTAGGTCTACTTCACCAAACAAAGGAAATTATACCTGATGAACTACTTATTAGGCGCTTTGATTACGGTCACATGTCAACTTTACGGAGAAAAGTTTGCATAACTGCAAATACGTTTCTCCCCTATTTTTCTCTTCTAATAAACTTGAGCGCCATTTATATCATAGTTACATTTAGTATCTTTGATATCCAAAGCTGGGTTTTCTCAACACATACATTGTTAACCATAGCGCTGATTTTTATGAAACGTTTTGAGTTTGGTCGATTTTCGGCCCGAACAGTGCTCTAATTGAATACAATGTAGATGAGGTGACTTTTTTGGTTATCCTGTGATGCACTGTACTTCAAATATAGAGACGGGAATATCGGGGATGAAAAAGGGTACAGGGGTGTTGGTAATGGCGGAAACCTGAGATATGCCACGTCTAAAAAAACTTGTGTGAATGTAACTGAATAAAATGAGAGAGGATAGCTGTAATATGCAATTAAACTATTGTATAAAAACCATGTACCAACCTAGTTAAGTTTGCGGATTTTAGTTACATTCTCATACTCGGTTATGTATGTGCCTTTTCATTCGGTTTTGTGCTTTTCGCCACAAGGGTAACACACTGTAATAAAGTAATAATTGCAAATTTGTCAAATCATTTGTCATGGCGTCATTGCTGGACCTGGTGCAGATATCTCACGCTAAGAATTTAATGGAGAAATCGAAAAAGAATTTTGATACAGAAAGAATTCTGTCTTCTGCTTCCAGCGTCAGAGCATCTTCACATTGTTCCCGGCTCCCGAAAAGCAGATTACTCCTGAAAAAATCATAGAGCTACAGAAATTATTTTTTCGTACTGTACACTTCGTGGCGGAGTTTAGTTGGCTCTCACAACTTCATTTCCTATCCAAAACTACATTAACTAATTTAATTTTTGCGAGAACCCCCGTAATTAAGCGCTTTGAGTCACCCATACTAATCCGTTTTGAAATCAGATGTTATATTACATATCCACCAAAACCCATAAATCAAATCTCTTTGTGGCTTTACATACATTGTGTATCTTAAAATGTTTAAGTTAATGATTAGAATAAATTTCTGGATTGATTAGGTTAATTTGAAATCCATTCGTCCAATTGGTCTGAGATCATAGCTATGTGCCATAATTTTGACTTATCGGTATGCATTGAACGAATGCTATTAACTCGTTGCAATGGAGCACTTTTGAAATTAATGTGGAGGGTTTATCATTACATAAACAATTTTCGAGAATTTGACTCACAAACAACAATAATACAAAGATCAGTCATCCCTTTTTCCTATCATTTTGTTTCGTTTTAACAACTGATCATACATTCACATTTATGATCAAAGTTTTAATTAACATTTTTCGAAAATATTTAATGAAAACATTTCATTTTCATGTAGTGAAAGATTCAGATATTTGAATGTAAAACAGTGATCTGTTCTTTAATGTCACTATATAATTCTGTACTAAAGAAATTTTTAGACTACCACACGTGAAAATAACCTATCCACTAACCAGCCCATTTCCTCCCACAAACGTTAACATGACTTAAGTTTCATTTAAAATAAGACATATGTCTTCTCATATCATTTTTACTGTGCCGAGGAGAACACAGTAGAAATTTCCAAACTTATTTGATGTATACGCAGTGACTCTTGTTCGTATTGTTGTCATGTTTTCCGTATTTGATAAATCAATACAATCCGTTTAAATTGAGAGGAACAAAACGAAATACATTGATCTCAGTACTTTTATGATAAAATGCAACTACATCAGGATATATATATTTAGTTATTACTGCTGCATTTGGATTTGTTGTAATTTCCAATATTTGATACCATCACGTTCATTTGAGCTTTCCTTAATTACCGCTTTCTTGCTTGTACCAACTATACATGAGATCCTTATTCTTAATATGCGTCCATATCTTCCACGCTGCATTGAATTTAGCCTATTTGAAACCATCCTGAACCCCATTTGATACTGTGGCTCTTGCCTTAACTGGATGTGGTCAGACATAGAAGAAAAGCGACTCATACAGGCATTGAAATACTAATCATAAAAATGAAAGGTTTGGAAACAAAGTGGAGGCACAAAATAATCTGAATCTCCTAATTAGACGAGAACCAATAACATTAGCTCTTTTCTTTTTCAGTTTTCTTTTCAAAATAAAAATCCATTTTTGTACATCCACTGTTCGATTATGAATTCTTAACGACCATTATTCATAACAACGTGACGCATTGTATTAATATTCCCATTATGTATAGTAAACTTGTCTGCAATATCTTGTGCCAATATGCTATAAACAATATTTGTGATTCCATTTTCAGGGTAGGTACGCCGAATTCCTGCAATAAAATTCATGATTTGTAATTCCAGCAAAATATTAGATTCCGTAACAGTATCAAATATACTCTCCAAATCAGTGATTATATAGAGGGTAACATCCATTTTGAAAGTGGTTTGATTCTTATGTCATAATCAAAGCCATTAGAGACTCAAATCCATCAGGGAATGTATCTGTCTCACGAGAAAACATAGACTGGGCTGCACATTGGAAACCGGAAGAATACCAAAAATGTAACTCACAAAGTTCTCAACCATTTATAAGGAATACAAGTATACTTGTGCAGTCCAAATTTGTGTTGTACCCGCTATCAAAAAAACCTAAGTCTATATCCCTGTACTGTTGAGGATTGGATAGAAAATTTCCATTGAATTCGTATACTTGGGATGATGAACAATTAAATTTCGACGATTAACATTCGAAAAGGTGGTTTCCTTATACGTGACCTGACAAAGGTGCTAAACAAAATATGATATGTCAGAATGGATTTACTGTGAAAAGAAGCTGACATGTTATTGTACAGATGGTATCATGATCAATATCCTTAGCATTTATGGAGGTCACTTATGGATGTGGATATCTTACGAAACATGATATAATCCATCTATGTGTTCAAGGAGGCAGCCTAGAAAGCTGAAAGCGGGAAAGGGGTTTTGGGAGTGATGAAAGACTTCCTAGCTGACCATTGTTTATTTCTATATAATTAAGTTCGAGTATTCAGTGAGTCGTCGGCTGCTATCCCAGTGATCTATTTAAGTAATTATTGTTGGTTTGGAAGAAGAATCATGGATCCCAAATGGAGAAGATTTTATTTTCAGATCAACGTGTAAAATAGGATAATAAACATCGAAAAAACAAGAGGGTTTTTCTACTTATCTATGAGGCATCTAAATATGAAAAACTTTTAACGTTGAAAGTTCTAGTTTTGGAGGTGTTAGCGTGTAGCTATCTCTTTCAAGGCGTATATATCGCATGTGCGATTGTTCTACATAAACAGTTCATAGATTGGGACATTGACTGAAAAGGAAATGATTATGAGAAGCTTAATACTCGTTGGAGAGGTATTCAAAATGACGTGCCGGTATTTTCAGTGTGTCCTCGAATAATCAATTTCCAATTGATTATTCAAGGTACTACTACGGAATGGTTTAAGGCTCAGTAAACCATAAATCATTCCGTAGCAGTACTAGAATCTTCCATACATAAAACGAAACGGTTACCGACTATATTCCCATTTTGTGGGTAGGTCTGCTTCACCGACAACCCTCACTCCTCCATTTGCTATATTTCCATCATCATGATCTCGTTTTACTAAGAGTCGACAGAAGGAGTATCGTACTCTTTCTATCAACTATTAGTAAAGTGAGGCTCGTTACCGGCAAAAAACGTCTGAAGTGATTGTACTTCTAGGTAATTCTGGTTCTTATCTGAAGTTTTGAGTAAATATTGTATATTTACACGGGGACGATAGTATGGTTTCATAATCGTACTATGAACTAGGTGATACATTTATTTTTCATCCAGTACTACTGATAGATTTCCGTCATGTTACAAAAATGTATATGGTCCATCGCACCCTCTTCTCACAATAAATCGACACTTCATCCCCTTATGTGGTATCATGTATAAGTTCATTTCGTACGTTATTCTGTTGTGCATGTTTTACACGAATTTGAGCAATAATTTTTTCGGATTCTGTAGGGACAATTTTCATCAAATACCCTATTAATTTGAGTTTGTGGTTGTTGCTCATAGTTTCTGATTTCTTACCGTGTCTGTGCCCCAAATGTTACAATATCTGAACTGAACTCACTCATCAGGACCTACGGGGTGTCACATAGCGACTTGGTATAGTCCATAATAAAGTTGAATGGTGCGGAAGGATGATGAAAGAGTAGTTTGTCTCCCGTTCGGCTAACAGGGTCGTTTTATCGTTCAGAAATTAGAGAATAAATTTCTTCAAAAGCAATATAATCAAGACCGCATCCAATAAATCCTTCCTCTGCTCTGAATTGTACTGAAACGAATAAGATAGCTTCGTACACTTCGAGCTTATATGAAACCACCAAGTATGGAACAACCCAGATAGTTATGAAATAATCATTTCTTAATAAACAGTTGGGTTATTACAGGATTCATGCATCAAGTGTATATGAATACTGCTCCGAAGTCTTGCAGAAAAGAAGAAGTATATTTGACGGAATATACCGTACGTAATAGGTTCTTGTTTGAAGAACAGTAAGTCCATAGAAACATAAAAATTAAAGACATGTTTATCAAACAAAACAGCAAGACATAGGTTGGGTTATTTTATGAAGAGCGGGCCACCTTTGTGTTTATTTGCAGCTTCCTGGAATATTTAAAATTTAACGCACCAGTAAAAACAGGGTATACTCGACGTAACTCACTATAACTGGATCCAAGAGTATGATGATAGATATGTATGGTCATTTTTGGCATCTGAATCATGGTTAATAAGTATTGGTTTTGTGGACTACTAACGTAGTAAAAATGGAAAAACTTGTGAGCAACATCTAGAGTTACTCAAGTCCTGGTTGACCGTCTAACCACATTAATTTCATGTCAAATTCTTGGTTAGGTTAAAGATGATTTCATCTGGTGGAAGTGATGCCCGGAATCGAAGTAGTGGGAATTGAAATTCAGAGCAAATTTCACAGGCTGCAATGATTTGATTAAGGAGACATTTGATTGAGGGGGGATGATTGGATCGGATTGTCGCAATGTTCGCAACAGTCTTTAGTGTGGGGTAAAAAATTTGTCAGTGCAGTTTTTTTCAAATATTTCCTGGTGAAGAACAAGGATCTGGATGAAAGTACTATTTAGTTTTGATGCATTAAAATTAAAATCTAATTTCCCATTTGGTTTTACACTACCTAAGACGTTCAAGCTGTAATCAACGATGAGCTGTTGTCTCCTCATTGCATACAGTCCTATCAGTAAAGGTATATCAATATCTAGCACGAATAAGGAAACTTGCAGAAGGGAATTGTTCGGAAGTGACATCCGAGCTTAAAATATTTCACAGCATCTATGGAATGTCGAACTGAACGCAAAAACTGCGCCGTCTTCTTTTAGCGACAAAAATTACTTCGTATTTGTCGCATTAGTATTAATAATGTGAGGTATGTACCTAGGATATATCGGGAGCCAGAGTTGACGCAAACCCCCGAAAAATTGGATTTCAATCGAGATCTGCCAGAATGGTCAGCTGTGTCGGGATTTGGTAGGGATGGTAGGATATTGATGGTGGTGAGAAAATGTTAAAGCTACTGATATATTGATTTATGTACTGTAGTTGTTGTACCTGCCATGATAATATACATATCGATAATGCTGGCGGTCCCTGGAATAAATGCTGATGTATTTGATTGATATAGTTACGTTGTGGAGCATGGTATAGTGAAGAAGCAATCCAAAATATTGTCATCGAATACTTTTCATCGATACGGTGGCTGGGTGGTAGAAATAAATGAACCCGACTGCGTTTGCTGATTAGTTTATGGTTTTGAAAATAATTGCTGATCCACTGTCTGATATCGCTTGTTTCCCGGTTAAACCTACTGTTACGGTCATGTAGATGGCTCTGATCAAGCGTTCAAGGACCCCAGATTCCAGGATATTATGAACTTATCCTTGGATATGCTGTTTGTGAATCCAGATTGTTCCGACATCCCTTCATCTTTTCTCTTAACTTTGTTAAGAGAAGAGCTGAAGGAATTTATAATGGTAATTTCCAGGTTTGTCGCATTTAAAGTACAACCTTTCTCACTTATGAACGTCCTCATTTTTTGTTGTTAGATTCCATTGTCGAAATTTGTTTCCCGTTATTACTGTATTCATTCCCCGATCTCTAATGGTATTCCTGACTATCCAAGTGGGTGGTGGTCTGTTTACACTCTTCGTTGGCTGAGAGGTCTGCGTCTGACTTTGAATCTTCACTGCGCCGGTTATTGTTCTTGACGACGTTCAATTGCCCTGTTCTTTTAAATGGATAATTCATATTACTCAATAGTTCTACTTTATCCGGACAACAGAGCCTGACATATTTTTGCATTGTCCGACCTAGATTAATATAGTTGTATCATACACGATGGGCCCTCTAAATTTTTGTGAATGATATATGACCAACTGTATACCATAAGTGCTATCATTAGGAAAGTTCTTTGTGCCATTTAATCATTGTATCGGCTTTCTACAGCCGTAATGAGGTATTTTTTGGTCTGATATGCCCTTGGAGTGTTTGACCGTCAGTTTTATTAAACTATTTGAAGTGTCGAAGAAAAATTTAGACAGCATACTAGAGACTTCTTTGGTTGTCCGAGGCAAGGGATACTTCTTAGAAATATATACAACCTTTTTCAGTCTATTCCATCCCATACTAGATCTCTGTGAATTGATAAATCATTCCCTACGATTGTCCATTTCATTTACTCTAGTTGATCTTCGTTGCATCAGCATGCTGATACCTGCTTTTGTACAGAGGACAAGATATTCATGTAGTGCTATGGAATCCAGAAGATGAATGTAGTGGTCACTAAACGATGTTCGGATGCCATTCTGTCCGAGTAACTCGCCTCAGGCGTTGCACACCACCAGTAGTAGGGTAAATAGAGGTTGAATCGATATTTGTGGCGGTTCGGCGAATGTATCGCGCCTTTGAATGTATCAGACGACCTGATTCGGGAGAGGCGCCGAGGTTATTCCGACGTATGACGATAACAGACTCCTGGAATATGGATGGATTGGAACCGGTATCAAACAGTGGGGGAACAAAGGCTGATCTGATGACGAGATCATAAAAAGTGCGATTTTGTCGTTGGATAGGTGCGGTAAAGGGGCGCCGGTCCAGTACGTCGGTAGTAAGACGATGCGGTCGCTACTTGCACGGGAAAGGATTTTGACTCACTGTAGCTGAAAGAGCTCCGTTATTGACAACGAAATGCACGTTTCGGGGGTAGGTTCAGACTCGAAGGTTTCTTGTCTTTATTAGAATTGAAGAGAGGCTCAAGCAAAAAACTTCTGAAATATGCTCCACGTTCTGTGGAATGACAGGAGGGAGAGATTTTTGTGACAAACTAGCGGAGTGGGAGCCACCGGTACAGTGTAATGGGGAACACTGTCCTAAATACACGTGGTGATTGTGAAAATCGACCTAAAAATGTGGTCATACCCAAAACAATATGACAAGAGTCACTAATAAATACACGTATCCAAAAACGAATTGCACGAGACGACCCCTCTCCAAGGGAAAGACCCCATGTGTCGGCCCCAAAAAAGATATGTTGACCATTACTTCCTTCCAATCCTTGAAGTTTTTCTAGCTACTTCGTGTACGTAGAAGGATTTCCCGTTCGTTCCCGTCTTGTCATCCTTTCCATCATTTTACATTCGGTCAGTAACGGATTTATTCCGTTCGTTTTGTTACTAAATCACCATGAGTGGTGTTGATATTCCAAATGACCTGTAGAGTCAGTAGCTTCAACCACTTGAAAAGGTGCCAAAAAGAAGAAATGATTTTTTTGATTTTCTCTACTGGTATAGAGTTTGCAGGTGTGGATAATCAACTTATAATAGTGTTGCATTCAGCTTGAGGTTATGTTTTTATGCCTATCCACGTATTTTGTGTTAATTTGTCCGACCTATGGCTGTTATAGTAATTCGCAGGGTAGGTGTTAGCCTTCATTCCCTCACAAATGAGTCGGTGAGACAGGTTGGTATTATGAATTTGTATCCTGAATTGGTGCCTTCGAACTTAGTTCGGATGGTACCAACAGACTAATTGAAGTTGTGGCTGTTGCCCCACATAAGGTGTTATTACGTCATGCTGTAGAAGTTGTGTACAGTGAACCAACTGTACATCGTCCAATCACAGCGTGAAAAAATTGTGTACAGTGAATTAACTTTACATTGGCCAATCACAGTGTGAAAAATGTCACATATGTCCAATTTGTACAAATTTCGTACAATATTGAGGTATTATTCAGAAAAGGAGTAGTGGTACTTTGCCTCATTTATTCCTCTTTCATTCAACATTTTCTTGGCACAATCTTCCACCGCACTCCGAAACATCCATCAAGTTTTTATCTTTTTCTCATCTTCCGCCGAAAATTAATTTCATAGCAACCTGGATGTGTAACAGACTGATACTGACAGTGGTGATGGCTCATCACGATGGTGATCGTTATGAGGACAATGGGGTTGCGGATGATGATCCCTTCTTTCCATTGATGGTACCCTCCTTTAATTCGCCTATAGGAGACATAGATGAAGAAGATGGAGCCCATAAAAATGAACTAAAGATCAGGACAAGGATTAGTAAGAAGTTTAAGACGAAACCGGAGACGTCTTGCAGTCTTCATCCGAGATGAACTTCATGGACAGTTTAATTAAATATTTACCTGACATTTCTTTGACACCCTCAAGTACTCCATCATATGTCGCACCTACAAGAAGTGTGGATTCATCTAGAGATGAGACCCCGATTATGAATCAAACCAGTTTCAGTATTGATAGGATTTGAAGATAAAGCAGTATCGAAGCGATTCATTTGAGTCGTGGAACGAGGTGTGTGGGACCGAGCAGCCTTCTCAACTATTTAAGCAAAATGCGAGTAATTACTAGCTTGCTTGACAGCACGAACGATAAACCCGACAAGAATGACATAAATAAGATGAGCAGGTTTCAAATATATTTTAGAATACTTTCTGGTAGCTTAGACTTTTTATTGGTTTCATCACTCGAAATTTGTCACTTTTTTCATTTTTAAAGACGACTTCAGCGCTTCGGCAGCTTCATGACGATACTGAGTATTGTGTGTCTTTCTTCTTGCTCAAACATAAGGATGTGGTTGGGTTGATGTATAACTGACTGGTACAAACGGAGTGGATGGTTGGCGACTGCGTAATGAAAGTGAATGAAACTTTCAATTTTTTTTTGAGAAAAAGAGGGTTGTCTACATTCAAAAATGAGACTTTTCATTTTACCATTGTTAATATTGCTGTCTGTATGATTAATTTCAAGGCCCTTAAATAAATATTACATGATTTATATAATTTGTGAGACACAGTTTTCCAAAACAGTGACAGTACAACATTTGTACAGTCGGCTTTTCATTACACAGTCACCCACCGTCTCTCCGTTCGTATCAATCTTCACAGTCGCCCACCGTCGCTCCGTTCGTATCCATCTTCACAGTCGCCCACCGTCACTTTATTCGGATCCGTCTTCTTATCATTTTCACATGCGCATACCCGCTATGATCATACAATCCACTAACGCAAAAATCTTTGTATATCACCAACAAGTTCCGCTCCATTAACAATTCCAAATTAAATAATTCCTCGTCAACAACAACAAAGAAACCCGCTTTCTCACTCATCTTCTTTCTCTCCAGACTACCAATACAATGCATTCAACGACCACCTCATCCTCATCCTCAACATCAACATCAATCATTCTGTTATTTCAGACAATAAAATTGTATTCATCACCCTTTTGAACAACACTATATCCTTTTGTTTTATATATTAATTGTCAGCATAAACATGTACGTTGAAATCATCCGTATTTTTTACAGATCCGTCAGTCATACTCCATTTTTCTCCGTCTGCTAATCGCCTTTTTCCTCTATCATTGAAGTCTTCGAAGAGTTCTACATCAACACAACCACATCCTTCTCATTGAGCAAGAAGAAAGACACATGATACTTAGTGTCGTCATACAGCCACTGAAGCGCTGAAGTCGTCTTTCAAAAGAAACAATGGTGCTCGTAAATTATGGCATAATAAACCCAAGCTTCAGTAAATGTGACATGCACAGAGTGCACTCTGCCAGGTGCTACGGTCATGTACTTCAAGTCCCAAAATCTTGAAGAGATCTCAATCCCACAGATGACTACAAAATGAAAAATACAAAGAGGAAGGGCGCAAAATGCAGAAAAGAGTAGAAGCTTTTACCTAAAGTTTGGAGGAATAAAGATACTCGAAGTATAAACGGGCGGATACACACAACAAACTTTACCACAAAAAAAGAGGTGTTTTGTTTTGTTTAAATTGCCGATAAGCATAAAGATGTGCGTGCTAATTTGGCGGAACATCGATTCAGTTAGATGCGACGTAGCGATTTCGGTGATGGATAAGGCACATATTGAAAACACATATTTGATTGCTTTCCAATTTCTTTATGAAATAAGAATTATTGAAACAATGAAAAATTGGAAACGTGACAAAATTTGCAAGGAAGGAAGAAAGAAAAATTTAGGGATTGACGGTGAATTTATGTGCACAATTTTGAATTGAGACAAGTGTTAAAAGTGATTTGACCTTCATTCACTCCCCGAAGTTGTGCTGTGCGAATTGATAACTGAAGATGAGCACATTTTGTACATGGTTCATCGATGATTGCTTCTTCAGATTTTTTTTTCGTGTTTGGACATTTCCGGCTGCTTTATTATAAAATTGATGAAGTAAGTTCGACCTGTCAATTGGAGCTTGACGAACTGAATTGCTAAGTTTTTTTTTGCAGCTTTTCCAGGTCACCTAAATATATAAACACAAGCCCATTAGAAAAAATAAAAGTCTGTTGTTAGAAAAAAAAGAAAAAAGAAGATTCGACATCAAAATTTCGCACATTTTGGTACTTACCCTCTCCTCCGAAGCGGAGAGAACAACACACTGTATGTGAGATATTCGAACTTCAATACTTCCCCTAATTAACGGAACTGTTCAGAGTATTCCCCGTTTGTTCTATGAACGTTTGTTTGATGAACACCACCGCCTACTAAATTCTAAACTTTATCGATAAGACTGATTCATGAAAAGGATAAACACATTAGGGCTCGTCTTTTTACTAATAATTGTGTTGAGGTTACTAGAAGCACTGCATTATTATCCACCCGAAATTACTTCTTCGCAGTACTGACAATCACTATTCATGTTCATGAACCGATTCTACATCATGATTTCATTACTCGTTTCGTTATTTTCTCTATTTTCTTCACCGCTTCTTGTTTACATCATGTCGCACGTCTTCAGTTGGTATCCATCGCTATAACTGTTGATACATATGGTATCCCGAAATCGTTTCTTTTCAATTATATCGCCTGTCCTCACTACCGTTTCATGTACGCATCCTCTTTGCTTGTTCTCCTGCAATCTTTTACTGCCTTTATTCTTTTCCTCTTCGATGTTTCTGTCATGTCATCCGTAGCTCTTCACATCGAAGAGTCTTACATCCGCACTTTTCCGAAACATCTTCTTCAACACGGCAAAACAAAACGTGGTACCCCTATTTCCCTTCATTTTAGGATGTTCAATACGTTAAATCAATACACTACTACGTGCCTCAAAAAAAGACAACTACATCATAAAATCAATCCAAAATTAGCAAAATAAAAATCGAGAGATGACACAACAGAAATAAAAAGAATTAAACAAAATAAAACCAAAAAGAATCAAAGACAAGTTATTTTGGAATTTGCATCCGTTCTGTAAACAAACATTTACATACCCTATCGACAAATAAATATCAAACCAGATCGAATACAAACACACAGAAAAGCTTAACTTTCAAATCAGAATCTGACTAGAGAACAAGTTCCGTCAATTGATTCAACTTTGGTGATATTACCACTGCGCAAATAAATAAAATAAGAAAAGATGCCGACAAAGAGTTCATTAACAGCTTGTTGTCACGAATATCATGCATAGAAGGCCTCCCCATATAATTCAATACATGCACGGAAACGAGTTCAGCGAAAGACAATAAAAGCCCAACCGTATTCATCAAACTTGGAGAACATTCCGGTTCAGGATCCGGTACGTAATCTTTCAAAATATGTGGTTCCACATATCTCGAACATGCAATTACCGCCGCCACATGAATCGAGAAATTCCCAGGTATTGAACTAATAACGGCGGTGAGAACACAGATGATGCAGGTTGTTCCGGTGATAATTTCTTCAATGGGATTTATCTGGAAACCATGAATTATTCAAACGCCAACACAGTTCGAGTCACCGTCATTTTTTGTCACCTAACATCACACCTTGTAAATATAGTACTGACAAGTAATATGCATAAATCAAACAATTCAATGCCCAACTTTGATACATTGTAATATCGTTGCCAATGTACAGCATCTCTGTCGAATAATCGCCACACATGGATTGATATCCATTATTTTTAAGGTAAATGGTGACGCAATTGAAGCATCATCAAGCTTTACCAATGGAGATTGGACTTCAGAATCGGCAAATTCAGCAGTTAATTCATTAATTTTCTTTTGGACTGTTTTCTTCTAATTGTTATTTTCATTGTTAGAACTTTCCCTACTGCCGGTACTGGCACCAACACCGTCCGTCTCTACAGCAGTCAGCTTTGTCCTACCTCCATTATTTCGATGAAATAAATTGGTATTCGTGTTCTTGAACCTCCGCTCTTGTCTCTTCAAGAAACTTCAGTGGACTGTGGTTTACAGTCCATATGAACATTTCCCTGTTGCTGTTGCGCATTTTTGCCTCCAATTTCATTTGGTATTGCATAAAGAATAGCAACTCCGACTTGAGATTGTTTTAATTCACCTACATCGTTTGTTCTATCACCACACATTAACGTCACAACCTGGTCTCCCTGAGCGACGTTAGTACCGTCTTCTTTATATTCGGTGTGTAATCAACATTAAATGTTGTCGATTTTGGTACTTAACCTCTGCTCCAGAGAAAAATGAACAACACGCTGCATGCTAGATAATCAAACTTCAATACTTCCCCTAATCAACAGAACTGTTCAGAATATTCACCATTTGTTCGATGAAAGTTTGTTCGATGAACTCTGCCACCTACTAAATTTTAAAATTTAACGATAAAACTGAAGCATGGAAAGGATAAAAATATTGAGGATCGTCTTTTACTAATATTTTTGTTAACATCACCAGAAAGACCAGATTCTTAGTACATTTACGACGATCACAAAGGTGGCTGTAAATCTATATCTAGATATGCACCATCATCATCGTGCGCCCATCTGAACACGACACCAGCCGGTGGCTGTACATTACCTCCGAACTGTTCTCCAAATATCTGTCTCCGTTCCTTTCGAACCATCTGTTTCCGAGTACTACCAGATCTTCATATTTCACTTTCAAATTCGTCAATAACTTCATCCGATGCTCCGTTTCATCTTTGGGTAATACTTCAAATGAAAGTTTAGTCAATACGCCAAGCGTACTGACTAGTCTGGGGACGATTTCAGGACTCAATCCAGTAATCGTCGATCCAAAACACGATATGAAAGGGAGTAAAAAAGCTGGTATTAGTACATTGTAGATATCTTCTGAAAGTTGTAAACTGAAAAGAAATCCCCAAAGTTCCTTTGGTGCAGATCTACTATAAGAGGTTGCAGGGTTCATCAGCATCAGTAATTCAATATCTACTTTAGGAACATGAAATTGAAAACGAACCGAAAAAATAAAAAAGGCAAAGACAAGGACAAGGCGATTACCATAAAAATGAACATGGACATAAATAATATGCAATATTATAAAGGTTTTTAGACAAAACATTATACTATCTATATTTACTGTGGAGAAGAATTACGTCTTTTTCTAACATTAAACTTTTGGTATATATTCATGGATGACCTTACACCCTGCTCTTGCCTAGCTATTTTACAGCGTTTGCCTCCACGAGATACCATTTTACCATCCAAAGTATTATCCAACTCTAAAATAGCTTTCTGAATACTATGTTTTCCCTACAAGATAATCAGAGCTTCCCAATAAACATCACTCTCAAATTTCTGTAAATCTAACCTGCAGGTTCTCATTGAACATTTTTCGGCACGCGACATGTCATCAAAACATCTACATAGCTCTTTGTAGTCCCGGCTGTAGTTTTCAATGTTGACATCCACAAATAGTATTCATCTGTATCATCTAAATACCTTATATAATCACCAACACTAGGGATACCATCATTAGATAACAGAGAT
>JAULBU010012668.1:0-22743 GCA_032358235.1 Odonthalia washingtoniensis | reverse complement strand
TTTGTGTGGTGGCCAGCAGACGTCATAACTATCTCACCTATTTCAGTCGGAAAGGTATTGGCAGTGGTAACTATTGTATTCGAAAATTATCAGAGCTACGATGCACAATCTTGCGAGGTGGAGTTCATAGTTAGACATCTTCTGCGTCCCAAAAGAGGAACCAGTAACTTGAAGCGAGTGGGTCAATCAGAAAACTTTTGGAGACTATGTCCAGATACTCAGGATGGAACGGATGACATGGATTGGGGTGATAGTGGAAACACCGAACAGCCCAGAAACCCTCTCCTCTCAAGTCCTAGAACCTATCAGTCTCCATCCGTCAAGCACATGCAAATGACCAAATGAAATATCAAAGAGTCCTTGAAACCTTTGAAGAATGACAAACGTGAAATAAGGCTCACGCAATTTGAAATGGTGTTGGAAAGTTATTTGCAGAGAGTGTTACATCTCGAAAGATTTATAACAAGTCCAACGAGTCGACGTTACAAACACCATGTCACATCAATTTCATAGAACAGTGAAAGTATTTTTGCGTAAGGGAATTCTACGTTAGCTTCAACACCCATCACGACGTTCTAGTACCAGTTTGAGTATTGTTGATGGTGGTCACACATCGGGACAGGTTTCAGCACATGTTGACTGCACCCTGACAGAATTTGCAGCAATTGCTCAAGATCTGAGCAAAAGAATTGTGGAGTTTTTTTCCATCATTTACAGTAATTCAAAGTATATCATTAGCCACGAACGAAGAATATGTAACATTACCTACTCTTCAGAAGTTGTGTTTTTGGCTCGGTATAAATTAATTTGGTGATAGAGAGGATCCGAGAGGGAAATGTCAGTACTGAATCTGAATCAATGACGCGTGTTCTTGGTCACATGAGTTGCAAAGAGACAGAGGATGAAATAAATTAAGTTATCCATTATGTAGGAAGCAGTGAAATTAGTTTGGAAAGCATGGAACCACCACCATGTTCAAATATTCTTTACCTCCGTTCGGCTTCCCAGAACGATCGTTTCTTTTATTGTATGGAGGTGATAAGTTGCTGTCTTCTGCGTCAAAATACTGAAAGCGTGGAAGAACATATAGACCTTGAAAAAAGTATAGCTTTTCATCTCTTCTGGAGACGTGGTTTGTCACTAAGTCACCGAATGTGGACCAATGATGTTACTGCAGACAAGGAACGTGATCTGGGTGAGTTACATGTTGTGATGTCCACACTTTATTTTTCCGTAGTGTTTGTAGAGAAGTCGATTCTATAATGACAACCGGATTTTGCAAACTTCTTCTCCAGCAAATTTCGTTGCACAGAATACCATATTTATGTATTTATGGTCTATTCATTCAAATTAAGTCGCTTCTTCAGTAATTGAAGTAGAAAAGATAACGTGAAAGCAGTCTTTGAATCAGAAGAGATACATAAAATCAGTTGTTGGAGTAGAAAATATTATATGATATCAGTCGTTGAAGTGGAACATATTACATGAAAGCTGTCGCTGAAGTTGAAAAGACTGTAATTTTACACAATAGATAATTTAGAACGTAGATTGAAAGAACGAAGTATTCGATTCAGGCGAGGAGAAGAGGATGGAAATCCAATTGCGATGAAAAAGAGAATGGAAAGCCAATTGTTGTTTCTTCGATGGAAGATGATGGAAAGCAAATCGTTTCTTCCATGGAAGCCAGTTGCGAGGAAAAAGAAGACGGAAAGGAAACTTTTTCTTCACCACGTGTCAACTATTTGAAAATAGTAAGATATGAGTGGGTTCAGATAAACTATGGCCCGAGGAAAAGCCCGGAGAGCTTTACTACAATCCCAAAATAGTCGTGAACCGTCAAACTCTGGGGCACGGTTACTAATGGCCCACGGGAGGTCAACCCCCTCTAACCACTACGGTGGATTCGCACGTACAAAGATGAAGACTTTTAATGACCTAGAAAACTAGCGAAATTTAACCTATTTAAAACAAAATACCTCATTTGGAGGACATTGGCGCTCATTCCAGTCCCACTTCTCCTACGTTTGAATGATTGTCACACGGTTATGTTCTTGTACCGTTACCTCACTGGTTTTGACCGGAAAATTAAAAATATGCTAAACATTTGAGAAGGCAGGTTCGAATACTGGCTGGGAATGCTCCGATTGTTTTTAAAGCTATCTCAACACCTCAGTTTTCATCCTGTGACTTCATCCCCACCGTCTCTTCATATCATCCATCAACAACGTCGCAGTAAGTTCTTCACCTCACTTCACTCTGAATTTGATAGCGTGTATGGCGAGCTTGGTTCGAATAATAGCAATGGAGACTCTGACACTTAGGTGGGATTGCAGACAGTTTTTTACTTATTCTATCGAAGAGGGGTAGAGAGGGCGTATCTACGAAAAGAAGGGGGAATGGGAATGAGAATGGGAATGGGAAATTGTCGAAATTGGTATTCAAGAAGAATGGCATTCTGTATTGGTATCATGCGTTCGTTTCTCCCCATCAACGCTAATTTCACTGACCGTCTCGTGTGGTTGCGATAAGCCTGTCACGGTATTTAATTTAACGAATTGCAAACTTCGTACTAATTTAGCTAATCACACAGGTTATCTGAATTCTGTTACTGTTTCACCTGATGGATCACTTTGTGCATCTGGAGGAAAGGATGGTGTTGCTATGTTATGGGATTTACAAGAATGAAAACATTTATATTCTTTAGAAGATAATGATATCATTCATGTTTTATGCTTCTCTCGTAATCGATATTGGCTTTGTGCAGCAAAAAACTTATATATCAAGATCTGGGATCTTGAATAAAAATCTTTTCTTGATGAATTACGTGAGATTACGACGAAGTTGCTATAGCTTCAATCGCTTTTCAAATTAAAAAAGGCGAGATTATTATTTTTCACGATGCGTTTTTCACCGATTCTGAGGATTAAAGATGCAAATTGAAGAGTGAACTTATTCGTTTCTTCTAGTATATTGCAATTAAAAAATAGAAATTTTCAACCTGATTTTCTTGGAAGAAATGATGTGCCATTGAGTTAATTTTTTAATTTTTACTTCAACTTCCATCGCTTTTCAAATTAGAAAGGCGAGATGATAAGTTTTCTCGGTGAGTTTCCACCGATTCTAAAGATTAAAGATGCAAATTGAAGAGTAGAAGTAGCCGCTTCTTCTGGTATATTGCAATAAAAAAATATAAATTTGTAACCCCTTTTTTTGGAAGAAATGATGTGCCATTGAGTTAATTTTTTCATTTTTTACTTTAACTTCAATCGGTTTCCAAATTAAAAAAGGTGAGATTTTGAATTTGCTCAGTGAATTTTTCATCGATTCTAAAGATTAAGGATGCAAATTGAAGAGTAGAAGTAGCCACTTCTTCTGGTATATTGAAATAAAAATAGAATTTTACAACATTTGTTTTTATTATTTGAAAAGTATTACTTGACACATTTTGTGATTTCTTTGATGTGACTTTTTTCCATTTAATTTTTCTAAAGGTTGAAAAATTAATGTTCCTTCTCGACTTGCGAAATGGAACATTCATCACTTTTGGGGAAAGATGCATTCTTGGAATGAAATGGAAGGTGTTTTCGTGAGCGAGCTAGCTTCTCTGTTGAAAAGGGAACTAACAATTGTGACAATAATTTATTTCAATAGTTGTCTTAAAAGACCGAGTCCATGTCAACATCTATGCTTTCGTTTCGAAAACAAGTGAACTTTTTAGATCCCTGTATGTATTTTAGTGACACAAATTTGTGTCATGTACCAAATCTGTTCTGAGGGGTCGGGGCCCCAACCCATTTCATGATTTTTATACCACAATTTGCGTATATATTACAAAAATAACGTATCAAATTTGAGAATTAAAAACATAAATTTTATGTTTTCAGTAACGACTCATTACTATTGTTTTTGTTTGCATCGTATTCACAGTGCTTCAATTACTAAAGTGATGGAGCATCATCCATTTGCTAGAGACGTTTCTAGAGCCGTAATTTCACGTTGGTACAACAACTTTATTGCATATGAAACAACGATTTATTACAGATTTACACGCTTTTCTCTCTTGCGGTACAGTATGATTCAACACGTATAGGTTCATAAAAACAAAACAAAATTGCGTCAAATGACGTGCAACTGTAAAGACATTATTTATTGTACAATTTTGCACTATATATCTTACATATGAGAGCACAGTACCATACAGTGTGGCGAAATGATCATCATAATCGTACGCGAAAAGGTCCCATGATGCAAGCTACGCAAAACCGACCGAACCGATATGTAAAACACATGCCGCCAATACAAAAGACAGACGATATATAGTGAGATAATCAGGGCAGCGACAGTGCCGGTACATGCAACCGTCAGAGGGAGAGCGATTTCCCGTCTACGTGCATGCGAAGGGATCCACTCTAACGGAAATGATAAATAGAGGGAAAAGCGATTCCCTCCTCCAAACCCATCAAAACACGACAGAATAATAAGGAACGAAGGCTTATGTCAGCTAAAAATGGAGTGAAGATTGTCAATGGAGTGAGGAGTGTCAAAACGCTGCATACGAATGCACCCTGTGTGGAGACGGTTGGTGCACCGGATCGACGCCATAAGACAGCTCCACCGACCTGCATGGGAATACATTCCAAGAAAAACGATGAGAACACCATAGATTGTTGTTTCAAATTGGAGTTGGAGGCTTCCGTCATTGATATGACGGCAACGAACATGTTGACATGGTCCGCGTAATGGATACATGTACATAACGCGCACAGAAAGACTATGACGTAGCAGTTGGGTATCACAGAAATGATTCTCTATGCGGTATGGCCATCGTAACCGTTAAATGTGGTTGAGTCACCAATGAGGACGGTAGCACTAGGTCGTAAGGACGGCATCGGGTTCCATTAACTGTGATGACATGCTGACCTTTTTTTTCTGCTGAAGGCGCGTCTTGTGCGGAATTCGTTGTACCAGGTGCGAACATGAAGGGATGTCGGGGTCTGGAAAAGCTATAATTCCAGTTGAACGACGGACTGTAATCTCACACAGTGTTACAGCCTAAAAATCTTTGCTAATTCATCGTAATTATTTTCAACTTTTTTTCAAATATTTTTCAATTTATTTCTTTATTTCATTTCTTTATTTTTTGATTGGTAGAGCCTTTCTTCCAATTGAACACTTAATTCACGTGTTCATGGTAAGCAAAGTAGACAACACCCAATCTATTCACAGATTATTCAATCTAAACAACACCCATAACGTCGGGGATAGGGAGCGGCCGGAGGGGGCCGAAAGAGCCAAAGGAATGCGTTGTGGAGATGGAGGGGCTATCGGGAGGTGACCGATAATGGGCGGCGCAACGGACGCCGGTGATAATTATGTCTCGCACGCGCTGGAAAATGGTGGGCGCTTTCCGGAGGCCAAAGGGCATCCGTGTGTGACGGAACGCGCCGCAGTGGGAGGTGAAGGTCGTTTTGTCCTTATCCTGTGGGTCCACGGGCATCTGCCAATATCCGCTATTGGCGTCGAGGGTGGTGAAGATTGTTGCTTCGCCAAGGCTGTCAATGCAGTCATCCATACGTGGTAATGTGTACGTATCAGGTATAGTGGCGTTATTGAAACGCCGGTAATCGACACAAAAGCGAAGGGTCCCATTGTGTTTGGTTGCTAACACGATGGGGCTCGCCCATTCGCTTTGAGCGAGTTCGATGACCCCCGCCTCAAGTTGGGCTTGGATGTGTTCCTCTAATACGGCCCGGGATTTTGGGCCAGCCCGAAATGGCTGCTGGTGAATCGGTCGCGTGTTGGGCTTCAACGTGATACGATGAACGGTCGCCTTAATTTCTCCCAGGCGACCGTTCCACATGGACTTATGAGTTTACAACATGGAAAGGATGCGTTTGCGGAGGCAGGTATTGTGGACGTGTGCGATGTCGACAGTGTTCCGCTAATAGAGCGTGGGTTCGGGATTGACTGGCAGGGATGAGTCCACGAGGTCGACGATTGGGCCTTCTACTGTTGCAACGTGGAAAACCTCTTCTTGGATTGTGAGAGACGATATGCTGGTGTAGTCGCCCGTCGATGCGCTGTGGGCGACTTGAACGACGTTGATGGGCAATTCAAGGGATGTTGCGCTGTCACTCGCGCCTCGTCCTGTGAGCGAAACGAGGACGGTCGGGTGACAAACCGGGTAAGCGACGTTCATATCTTTTGAGATGGGGCGTGTGTGAAATTGGATAGAGGATCCGGAGGGGTGATCCTTTTTGGACCTAGTGTGTACCGTTGACGACAAGGAGATCCGTTCGTGTGAAGAAGGAGTTCTTCGGCTCGATATGAATCGTGTCGTCAACCCCTGTGACGATGGGAACGTACGCCTGGGATATTGGGAAATCCGATTTCTCCAATGTCCCGAGGATGACGAGTCGTCAATGATTTGAAGATTCGGATGCGTGTCTTTGTTGGGCGAGTGGTTCAAAAGCGGTAATCGAGAGACCCTTCACCGATTCGTCGTCGTCGGTGGAAATCTTGTTATGTCCCAAGATGGGAATGATGCCCCGTTTTAATTAGACAGTGCCTTCGATGCACCGAATCGCGCACACGAATCGCGACAGGAATATGGTTCCCATCAAAACCTCGCATGCCAAGGAGGACGCGACATAGAAGCGAGAGATATAAGTCGCGTTTCCCAGTCTGAGACGCAATGGAACGGCGCCAAGAAGGCGAATTGTATTGCCGTTAGCATCCCCAAATTGGGGTAGTGTTGTGCTGGGGATTAGGTTCTCCAACTAGGAGGCAAGGCCGATTGGCGGACGATGTTGTATCCCGCCCCGTGTCTAATACGGCACGGGTCCGTAGCATCGTTTTGGCCACCAGACTGATCGCTGCAGACACCAGATAGAAGGACGAAGACAGGATCGTCTTGGTGGGGGCGAAATAGGCTGGGAAAGTATGGGACGGGAATGGTCGCTGCCAACGACGAAAGCCCCGCCCGTTAAGCAGGAGTTAATCCAATCGCCCGTTTGTAGTCGCGTTCGTTTAGTCAAACTAGTTGGCGCCGGTGCCCGGTGTCGACGGCCAGCTCGTTTTCGTGGGTACATGGGAGGATAGGAGGTCGTGATGTACCACAATTCATTCTCATGGGCTACGAAAGAAAGCGGTGATGGGGTGTGGGGGGCACACGGGGCATTGATAGACGAAACATTATTTATTAGAGTCGTATGCTGCACGTGTGCCCCATTCAGAGGACGACCGGGATAGATCGTGGGGGCAGTCGGGTTTGGCCGTTGAACTACTGCCCCGTCTCGTTTTCCTGGTCATCCACAGCCATCTTGGCCTCATCGCTCACTGGTGCTGATGGCTCCGGTATCAGGACGGTGGGGCGATAATTGTCGCCCCTGTTGCGGCCATTGCCGCGGCGTAAGACGTCGTGGCCACTCGTGGCCGCGCCGTAAGGGTTAGCTGGGGATTTGGACAAGGATCAGACGACGTTCCAGCGCAGTGGGCGGACCGCTGCTTAAACCAATCCGTGACTCTCGGGTACGCGGCAATTTGGTGACGGTAATAGCAATAAGCGAATAAAATCCGCTGTTGCACCGTCAAGCTTGGACATGTGAACGCGGAATGACCCGATTCGCAGCAGGTCCAACAGTTGAGCGTCCAATAGTCGGACGGAATGGCCTACATGGCCAACTGGACTTATTGTTCCGTCAACGGGAGTATCACTATGTACTCACGTCCGATGGAGTTGTTTTTAAGGTCGAGCTTCTCGAGCATGTCCCGGGTCGTGCGAGCGTAATTAGCCTCCGTGTCCGGCTTTGGAGGACTTCCGTCCATGAAGAAGTTCTCTAGACGTGTGGTAACGTCACAATTTTGGTCCTCCAAGAGCGCTGGGATGCAGTCACAGAGTTCCAACGGGGAAGGGTCAGCATTTGTGACGACCGAGGTTTCCCCCAAAGAAGTTGGTGGCCAAGGCTCGATCGTGGAATGAGGGGAAGTAGGCGGTGATGGGTCGTGAGGGCCCGTAGCCGTCGGAATATGCAACACGGCGGGAGCCGTGCGTCGCGTACGGGAAGCGACGTCGAGGGAATTGGGGACGTGTACTGGGGAATTCGAAGACACGCTTGGTTTCGTGTGAGTGGACATGGCCTTAGCTGTCAACCTGCAGCGGCCAGCCAGGCGCTTGATAGCCTGAAAGTCCTAGGCTTTCTACGGATGCAGCTGGGAGAGGTGGGTTTGGAGTAATGACGGAGTTGCCGGATCCAAACCCAAGATGAAGTTGTTGATCAATTCTGTCGGTGGCAATACATGGCAACAACGGTCTGCAGCATCTTCCAAGCGCATGGCGTAAGCGTCCACGGGATCTCCAGCGGATTGTTGTGCGTCGGAAATGACACGATGTTCGGCACGGAGTAATTCGTCGTTGACGAAACGTTCCAAAAGGCCATGGACAACATAGGGCAAGGTAGTGCGGAGTCGAGACATTTTCGTGGAACTTTCGGGGTGGACGTGCGAATCATAGAGCGATCGTGCCTGATCCGACAAGTATGAAGCCAGTGTGTGGACTGCGGTATCTTCGCTGACCGAATGATCATTAAATGCCTCGACCAGTTCGGATAGGAGGGCGATGACAAGCATGCCGTCGGAGCCGGTGAAGGTTCCGATGGACTGGAAACGAGCATCGATGGTTCGTTTCAAAGGATGGAGGTACTTATACTCCCTGTCCGTCATGACGGTGGACTAATTATCGATCCAGTAAGTTAGATAATCGACAAGTGTATGGAAGGCCTTCATCATAGTCGTGAGCGGTGCAGAACCTGGGGCATAACTGCTCATCCGCCGGGGAAGGTATTCGTCCCTCCTATTATCGGGGAGCGGGACCAGTGTGGCCGCCTCCATGATGAGATCGGGTATACAAGTTGAGTTCATCGTTGGTGCGAGTTGGGAGGCGGGGTTAGCCGCCGTACGTGCACTGGGGGCCAAGCCAACGGGTCGTTGGCGTCAGCGGTGACGGCTCCATCGGGAAGCGGGGGAGGTATGGGAAAATGTTTGGCGGCGGGAGCGGCCGAATAGAAACATTCTATAGGCGCGGGGGTTGGCATCGGGGTTGGGCGCGTGGGGTCAGCCGTGCGCCGGACGGGCCCAGCCTCCAAAGAGGAAATGCGACGACTGATGTAATCGATGTGTGAAGAGAGGCCCGCGACCTCGGATGTGAGTTACGATACGGTGTCGGTGCATTTCTCGAGCTGGATGAACTCGGAAACGGCCGTTACCGTGAAAGGCGAACTGTTTTCGTCATTTATCCCATCTTAGTTTCTAGCTGGAACACAGGAGTCTCGATAAACTCGATACAACCCAGGATCATCTCATCCTGATCGAATCCATGGTCCAATTCTGTTTGCACATTCGTGCCCAATCGGCGAATGTCAGTGTCTCGTTATCCCTAATACTTCTAATTCAAATATTGACTTCACCCTACTTTGATTAGGGTGCTTTTTATATGGGAAATTTTATTAGAACTGTACTGTATTGATGTAAGTAGAAAATAATGAATTATTCCCTACCTAAATTAATGTAGTACAGTTCAGGTAATACATGTTTCCCAAAATTTTATGAGACAAAGTAGGAACGGAAGTCAATGTTATCAAGGGAAGTGATTATTTATCCGATTACGACATGCTTATTGTTTCATACCTACAATTATATTTCTGCATTCAATTTACTTTTCTTTCTAAATTATGCCAAGTAATCTCTTTTTCATTGATCGTCCAATTTTTCGGTGAATAACACAGATGTAATATGAATTGAATTTCAAATTAATTTTGCGGTTTTGTTTGACATATCCTTTCCATTTATTTACTAAATAATAGGTTTTGTATGCAAAATCAGTCTCGAGTGAAGCAATAATTTTCCGGGGGTACATTGTAAATGGACTTAATGCTGCACTACTAAAAGTCCATTACAAAGGAATGGTTACGCTGTGCTTCTTAAATCGAAACCGAAATTATGTTTCATATGTGATTAGGGAAATAATGAATAATGGGCGAATGCAATACTTTTCAATATTTGAAAGAATCAATTTTATTATCAACGATGTGATTAAGCGAAGATTTATTCAGAATCAATCAAGAGAACGGTTACTGACTTTCAGTTTCTTTGAAGATATCACGGTAGCCTTCTCCACCCCTTTGGCTGTGGCCTTGTCGCTTTCATATTCATATTCATTTTAGCTTCAATGTCTGTTTCTTCTTCTATATCCTCTTGAAATAATTCATCTTCCTCCTGATCTATATAGTCCTTCTTTGATGCACTCTAAGATGTAGAGCGTCGTATTCCTCATCCACCACCATAATTACTCTTCGGTTTACTTTTTCTGCTTTTAGCCCTGGTTTTATTTTGGTTGTTGCAAACATTCATCATCTCATCATTTTCAAAGTCCACGCAGACGTCAAAATTCATATCTACATCATCATCTCTTTAATCCTGATCGACGTAGGCATACCGCCTTCGGTGCAATCCGCCCGCAAAGGTTACTTAATTTTAACAGGGCCTTGGATCAAATCGTACCATAACGGAACGATCGCGCTTTGAGTAGAGACCACTTTGCACTTACTTTTATTCACTTTTTATACACGCATCCCATTTGATAAAAACCAGACACACTTATTCTTACTTACATTTACCTTTGCCACAAATCCTAAATAAAGATAAACGTTTTACTATCCTGTTTACTGGCCGTTTTGACAGTTTAAACTCACCACACCGGCATGAGAATGACTCAGCCAAGATCAGAAGGAAACGAAGAGTCAAGAGGAAGGGGACAAGGGACAATAGGAAGAGGACGAGGTATGCCGGGAAGAATAAGAGATTCTGAGAGATTAAATGGGGCACCACCTAGACCATCAAAACCACCACATACAATAACCGAAGAATTACTCGATGAAGACATGCAAAAGTTGTATCAAGGCCCTGAGTCCGATCATGTTATCAAACATCCCAACGATTCTCTCGTAGTAGCTGAACGAGATAAGGAGACTGAATAAGCACCATATACTAACTCTCATTATGATCCTGATCAACTTCCCGATTCGGCATCAGATTCGGAAAAGAACAGGTATCTTGAATCTATTCATACCATGGGAGAACAGACTCTAATGGTCTACAAAGAAATTGATTTGGACGGAGAAGACCTATGGACAGAATTCATATCAATCTTCCGCCCACATACCATAAGGCAATGGAATGTCCACCTGCTATCCAAATGGATCAGATTCTTGGACAATAACGATGCGTACGTAGAGAAAGGGAGGCTTGTTGACAAAGCCCAAAACCTAATTGATCTTCTATTCCGTGTATCCCATATCGGCACAGGGATTAATGTATACAAGCCAATATTTTTCTCTATACAAATAATAGAGGTAACGACACCAGCACCAATATTTCTCCCTAATTTCAAAGAACGACGCAGCGAGAATATTATACAGGAACCGAGTTCCGAACGAAAAGGGGGACCATTCATGTGTCCTGATGGAATGAAAAAGAAAAATTCCATAGAAAGGGCTCCAGATGATATTGAACCTGAAATATTCGGGTTCCACGATCAGCAAGCCGGAGGCAACGGTCAACAAGAAACGAGAATCCAAGAAGGTGAAGATTATATCAAAATTGAAAATGATAATTTCGAATTACGAGGATAATCTATCACCATATTGTAAAAGGACTATGACCAACGAAGAGATGTAACCATGGCAGCCCTTTTCAACCGTAGTCTTCCACGATAAAAGGATAAACTCGATGATAAGTGAATATGTAACTCATAATTTCATTCAAGATGATCGAAAGAGTTGGATAGTCCTGTGCCTAAAAAAATAGAGCTGCCTCGGGTATACTACTTTATCATTTCCAAGAAAAGGATTGTAAAGGCATGCTAATGTTTCGCACGTCACGGTGGAAGGATCGTGAACTATTAATGTATGGTGAGAGAGAAAAAATAATTATAGGACCGTGGAAACCTATCATGCGAGTTGTTGCCGGTTATAAGGCTGGTACTTCAACATACGATGTAAACGGATAGAAACTTGGGTGATGAGGATGATCATAAACAAAAGGTTGATAGTGATTGAAACTAAGTTGTAGAAGAATGATGAGGATTGACTACGATGATAAGAGTAATTATTAATGTTTTATTATCCTGTTTACTGGCCGTTTTGACAGGTGCAGACGGATAGGAGGAAGGACGAAATGAAGAAGTGTGACGCATGAAGTGTGATTTCGCCGCTTCATCGCGGTTGTAAGAAAAGAATGAAGAGGCGGACGGCTCGGCAGGCACGAATAAAGGCGATACAATTCGTCGTCTGATGGTACACTGAGCCAAAATGAATGGTGAAGAAGCGGGTGGTGGTTGCGGGAAACTAGGTGAGGAAATCATGTTTACTTTTTCTGTAATTGTTCAGAAACAGACATAACAGGTCCAAGAACAGCATCATTTTTTAGCAAATATTTTGTTAATTTTAATTTACTTTCATTGTCCACGTGGATGAACTGTATTACCTTTCGTCATGAACTACAGTACTACTAGTACAAGAATGGTCTGATGTCACTGCTAGTAGCAGTGACATCAGACCATACTCGTTTATCAATGGGAATTACACGGAAATGTAGGAGACAGAGCGAAAGGGTCTATAGGCCCCTTATATTTATCAAAATATTAAAATTATTAAACAGTTATCAGTTTTAAAAAAATTTTAAATTTAAACTTTTATCAATGTTTTAACGTTTTTTTGTATCATTTTATAATAATAGATAAAATGGAATGTCTCTGCAAGGTCTCGAACCTGTACCAAAAAAATATGTTTGGTATTTTTCGTAATTTTTGTCAAAACCACCAAGCTACGTTGCCATAACAGAACGAAGACCACGAATTATTGACAGGTAGGCGACGTGGCACTAAACCTACGACCATCTCGTTGGAATAAGCGTTTTCGGATAGAGATAGAAACTTTTCCGCTACAATTGTCAGGTAGTAAAACAGCTACTTCTTTGTCCGTGCGAATCTGTGTTGGTTGTAGTGAGGTTTGACCTCCCGTGGGACATTAGTAAACGTGCCCAAGAGTTTGACTGTTCACGACCATTCTATGGCAGTAAAGCTCTCCAGGCTTAAGCCTGAGCCCTTTTCCTTTGTAAATCATCGCGGTGTTGCTTTTTGAGACATTTGACTTGTGAATCATTATCACACGTGGTGGAAGAACAATAATTGTTATTAATAAGCTCTCCAAATTATTTGGGGAATATCCCAAATGGGGATAGGAACTCACTAATAAAAATTATCGTTAAATTATTCGCGGAACTCAATAATAAAATTTAAAAAATAATGTGAACATCTGTGATTCATCTACACACAGAACAACAACAACATTTTATAATCATCTTCTGAAACGAACTTATTCTCATATTATCAAAAAACACACTCCCTTCCTATATTAATTCAATCCTTGTCATCAATTGTACTTTCCCGTTACAATCATTATATCGCGATGTTTCCGGCGGTAAAAAACTAGATCACATCTGTGAACCATCTGTAAAGAACGAAACCAGTTTTTCATAATCATCTTCAGAACCGAACTTATTCTCATATTATCAATCGTACTTTCCCGTTACAATCATTAACACGCGATGTTTCCGGCTGTAAACATCTGTGAACCATATATGGAATTATTCCGTTATTCAAATCGTTCTTTTCATTATTTGTTTATAAGTATAGACTAATGTCATTTCGGTTTGCGGTCAACCTTGAATTCTCAAATAACCTCTTCTTTTGTATCATCTCGCCACAGCTTCTTTCACCTCAACTATCGGTTCCATCACCCCAACTACAACTACATAATTAAGGTCTCGAAGTTATATCATAAAAATTGCACCCATAAATGGTAACGAAAGTATGAAATCTCCGGTCAGAACAAGAGCAAATCGCAAAGTAGCAACTTTTAAAGAATCAATTGAAAACAGAGTACCACGCAGCCGAGCTTCTATTGGAACTCGTGACCGTATTCCTTCAGTCAAGGATCGTGATATTTGAACATCAGAAATGAATCCAGACTCTACTTGTGAAATTTTTATCTGCCAACTTCTGTTACTACCAGACGGGTTTCACAGGGAATTATTTCTAGATATGGAGGACCAGAAACTTCAGACATTGCTGGGAGAAGAAAATCAACACGTGATGAAAAAAACAGTTCTCAACGAACCGAAATCCCAAATTCATCAACACTACCGAAAAATTGTCTTCGTCATTATTCAAGCAGGGATCAATGAACAACCCCTTCGAAGTGTACATCATCAAATCTTGAAGGTAAGACACAGAAAGTTACTCCACATTTAGCAAAGAAGAAAAGAACTCAATAAAATTCCAATCATCAAATTAATTCACCGACAGCAACAAACACATTAATAAAAAATGTATATTGTCGCGATATAGGCATGAACGCAGATACATCTAAACTAATAGGTTCAAATGATCAGATCTGCTTGAAGATGCAACAAATGTCGGATATTCATGGAAACGCCGTACCCATAACTGGTTCATAAACTGTTGATGTAATTTGTACTGCCTGTTTCAAAAAGGATAAATAAATTGGACGTTTAACAAAATTATTCGGTTATATCAAATAAAAGTGTAAAAGGAAAGAGACCCTTGTGAAGCACTTGTCACGTTCAGATGAACAGTATCGTTTCACAATAGCTAATTTGGAGACCAGAAACTCTGTTTTATTGTCAAGGGTCGATGTATTACAAAATAATAAACGATAATCATCCTCAAACAAGAACAATACAAACCGTATTGAGATTAATGAAGATGATAAATTTGTTTGTCAACTGAGTATAGCCGATCTCGAAACAGATACGAGAAGTCTCGATGAAAAATTCATTCCACTGGTCCTTTCTGTTCGTAAAAAAGCTGTAATGGTTGTCTTCAATGAAATTACAGAGTCTAATGAAGGCTCTGAGGACTCATACTTTCCTCGAAAACGGAACTGGGATGGTAGACATGAAGTAATTCCTGAAGATGATGATGATGTGGTGATTGGAACTCTCCAAATAGTACTGGATAACACAAATAAAAGAATAGTCATTGCCTTTTGCCCTTTAACTGTTGCTTGTACCGAAAATTTCTTCGATCCAAGTGGAAAATACCCATCATGTATGATGGAAAGTGCACTTCAGCATTTGTTCTGTTCAAAAGAATTGTTTGCAAAGTACCGTGAATTTGATCGATAGAAAGAAGCAACAACTGCAGTTTTGGCGGATCAGGTCACAACAGCTCTCTTCACAACGTCTTTCGACTCAAAGATGAGCAATCATAAAAGAGTTTCAAAGAACGTTTTTTTACACAAATAGGCTATGAAACATTTTCAGGATCATACTGTCCAGAGAGAGATATGGATCGTCGTGAGCAAGAAAATAAATTAATATGGGAATCTCTGGCTTCTGGAGTTACTAATGAAGATAATTCAATTGAATATATTGATTGTTCTTATTGGAAAAGTGCATGTTGGTCAGAAATATTTAATTCAGTTGAAGCTCTCACCATAGAACCACATTACAGTGTTATCACAACAGAGGGTACGGACCTCCTTTTCAATTCAAATGTTGCTCGCGAGACATAATTTTCACTAATGGAGTATCTAACAGGCAGTGAGGAATCTGTGCGAACTTTAGCATGTGCCGATGCATGGATCACTACATCAATACTTTTAATTCTTATTCAGGATGAAAATGGTGGTAGAATGAATTGTAAATTTCATGAATGTTTCCTTCAGTCACTGCCGCAGTGTGTTGAAAATATTCTAAGGAACATGAGAGAAGTGATTTCTGCTTTGAGTTCTGAAGAGTTCACAATGTCAGACAGACGGTGATTCATTTCAACCATCTCTATAATTTCCAACGTTAGAGCACCATGCAATCCGTATAAACACACGTAGTAATACGAACGTTGTATATTTACCATCACAACGGAAACAGTATATCTACGTCAAGCCGGATGCTTTTAGAAACGAAATATGTCATTAGTTGTTGTTTGTTGACACATACGTTGGGTACGCTGAAATCGGGTATACATTCTTTATTCCATTGAAAAACAGGTCAGTGGATAGAGACACTACGAAATACGATGATGATTCTATTCACGTAGGAGGATATGAAGATGATGCTATTCACGTAGGAGAATATGAAGATGATGCTATTTACGTAGGAGAAGATGAAGATGATGCTATTCAAGCCGGAAGAGATGAAGATAATGACGGTCTCCCTGCTCTAAACTGCGAAGAAGACTGTAATACTGGGACTGAGAAAGTTGCTGATTATGGTAGTAACAATGGTCACCATCAGGATAATATCAGCTATCAGCTATGATGAAGAAAATGTTTCTAATGATGATGGTGTCTCTGAACATTTATCGGCGGTTTTTGGACATGCTGATAGTGGTGCAGATGGATTTGAGAAGGGAAATAATTATTCTGAAAACGACACTATTCAACTACGACGTTTCGCAGACAATGTTACAGTAAGCAATGATTTGTTTAGAATCAATAATGAAGGGCACCGTCCTAACTTAGTTAATAATGAATACGCTCCTGGTAATGAAGATGCTGTTGAATATGAGGAAGATATAATCGATGATATGGAAGAAAGGGATTGTGAGTCAATTAATCCAACATCAAAAATGCGTTTCAACATTTAATTAACAGATTCTTGTATCATTTTTTGAAGAAATTCGTCCCATTCTTTTTTCCTTTTCTAGAATTTCATTTTTAAATAGGTAAAACTACATGAATGGGCAGACCACAATTATTTTTTATTAAATTTTTCAATATGTAAACTTACTACAGAATCCAGAAAAATAGCAGATATGGCACGTGAATTAAAATGGAACTGAAAAATAAAAATCGTATTCTTTGATCTATATTTTGCACGAACGAGGTAAGCCGTTTTATGACAACAAAAACTAAAGGAAGCATTGTTCTATTTTTAAGGCTCACTGCTCATGTTGAACAAAAAATTCAAATCACATCACAAACTGTAATTGACAGAATCTACAACTACTTTGGGGACGCCAACGTCTAAGACTCATAATAATATTGAACGATAAGGCTCGAATATTATAGAAACTTTTCATCAAACAACACGTCCCTTAATTGGATCCACTCATCGATGAATTAAACTTTGAAACTAGCTTTCAAATCTTCTATTGATTTCCAGTCATCCATTATCTTGTCAAATTATTCAATCATCATGAAATCATACAATTGTGGGAATTTGGGGTGCCCAACAATCTCTCGTAATTTAGTGTCGATAAGGAACCACTGACGTCTATGTATGTATAAACTGGATTCAGCCGAGAAAATTTCGCATCAAAACGAAACACATCCAACTCCACCTTCGACCACAGTGAAAAATCAACATCATTTCCCACATCTTCCTATAATAACCACGATACATACCCTTTTACACGCACATATCCACCATGCACTATACCAACAACTTGTGAATCAGGTGGAAATCCTGACACAGAAAATTGTTCCTTCGCCGAATTGAATTCTACTGACTCACCATCAACACAAGAGCCTTCAAATAGTGAAAATGAACACAACAAAGGATACCAACCAACCACAGTTGACACATAAATGAAAAAAGAAGAGATTGGAATGAAAAAAACAAGTAAATTTGTAAAACATTGACAGTTATTTTTGTAGGACTCAAAAGAAAAGCGACGGATGGACGTGATAAAAAAATTAATCCTAGCTCTAAACGATGAAAACCTCCGCATAGACGATTTTCATGAAAACTTGTCTTCATTAAATAATTGTAAGAAAATTGTGTCTAACTATTTAAGGATGATATGAATACTGCTGGTTTCGAGTGAGTACTTGTTAAAAATAGGGATGGTAACAAATGTGTTTTAACCATGCGTTCGCTGAAAACATTGCTATGTGCTCAGGTTTTGCTTGTTAACAAAAACAAAAAATTCGTATCTCCTACGGAAGCGAGAAATTCTATGAATGAAGATGATATAGATGTTGGAGTTCTATGACACCAGATGAGTGCGAGATTGGGTGAAGAGGGATATGAATTTATGAGGTCAGCGGTGCAGACCTCAGAATCATCTCACGGGGATAACATAATATGGTTTAGAGATTCAAGTCCTACACAATCAACACCTGCCCTGGTACAACTATATTTTGATAAAACGAATACAACATTGAAATCATCTTCATTCCAGTTCTATCCCGTTCACTGTGTGTTGCTAAAGTTTACAGAAGAAGCACGAAAACGATTAATAATGAGTGGTAAAACCGTCCTTGGATATCTTCCAACATCATTGTTACGTTCATCAAAATATTTACGTACAATCTTAGACAGTGAAGAGACTAAGGAAAGTGAAACAATAATTGGTATCGAACTGAAAAATCGTATCCTTCGTTTTCATAATTGTTTAAAATTAATGAGATTTTATTTGAACACGTTTTCTATGAAAAGAGTCTGTTCCTGTACAAGGAAAGGAAAACTATTCAATTGCATCCAATAATTGCATCGTATGTAGCTGATCTGCCAGAGGCGAAGGACATGCTATGGGCTTATCATGGTAACAGAAGTAACAGGAACTGTCATCGGTGTCTCAAACCATCTCTAAACTTTCTCTATTTCATCTGAAAGTATAAGATCAGTTACGGTAATGAGACATGTTTTGGAAATACATAACAACTTTAAAGAAGACTCACTAAATAAATCACAATGTCCAGAAAAAGAAATGGAACTGAAATACAAAGCTACTAAAGTGTTATGTAATTATTCCATTCAAAACTATCTTCCCCCACTTTCTGATCATCCACTCTCTGATCAACAATTCTTCGATGCATACCGAGTGTTTCACTTTGAACCGCTTCACAATATTCAGCTAGGAATCACTAAAATGATACTTACGTTATGTGCCGAACGAATTTGACAACGATCGAGTCGACCGACAGTTATTTTAAATAAATGCAATAACTTTTTGCATGAAGCCGACCACTATTAGCGTTGTGAAGGTGTAAAAGTAGATTTCCGTTCTTCAGTAAGAACTTCACGTTTCGATGGTCTATTCACGTCTGAAGGACTGATTGGTATGCTAGAAGCAAGAGACTACTCGAAAGTTGAGAAAGTGCTGCCCTTTTCGGGTGCTCTATGTGATAGAGACTTAACTGGCAATAGAACTGGTCTATTTACGGAGTTTTCCACAATTTACTCGGACTTACTTCGTCTTTTAAAACGGGAGACTCGTCCGCAGTATTGGGCAAAAGGGGAGATACCAAATTTACAGTCCATGGTATATGAATTCAAAACCTAAACAGTAGAGGTGTTTGGTCAATATCGTAAATCAAATATGCGAACGATGAAATTCCATTTATTAAATCATATCGTTGATGATATAAGAGCACTTGGTTCTATATCTGTGTTATCAGCAGGATTATACGTATACAAACATATGAACTTTAAATATATGTACCATACATCTTCGAAACGACAAGACAAGGCCACGGGTGTCACCGTTGAAAGATTAGAAGAACGCATGTCAATATCACAGTGGGCATCAAACAGTGAATTTCTATCAAACAGTCACTTTTTCTCAGATTAAATTCAATTGAAAAAACTAAACGTATGTAAGTCGGCCATTGATGCTATGAATGACGACATTCTGGTCATGTCAAGGCCGCACTGAAAATTTAAACTTGATCTTCTGTAATGTGTTATAAATTCTCCAGATATCCTGTTATCAAACGAGATGGAAGATTTTCTAGGAATCGAAAAACTTAAAGATCTAAGACGAAACATTGGTTTTGATAGATTAAAGTTGTTATTTAATCAACTAAGATCATTATTGATTGATACACACAATGTAACAGACTTTTCAGCAGTAACCATTGGAATTTCAGCTTTGGTTCACGTTCCATCAATAGCATGTCCGAATTTGAAATCCTTTCGATCCTTTGAAGGTGATGATCAATTTCACTCACACACCACTATCAAACAAGATCGTTTCATGTAAAATCTAGTTTCAGCCAGAGACTACTGGAATGCTTCAGGCTTACGCCAAGATATGGTGATGCTGAGGAATGGAGAATATAAGTACTGCAAAGATAGTCAATGTATTTGGTTTGGTTCAGTTAGATCATTTTGAAATATTTTGATATATCAAAAAAAGCTCGAACTACTCTGAACGTCTTAAATTCTGGTATGGAAACACTCAATCTAGCTTTCATTTCATATATGAAAGTAGTTAAAACACGTGATACGGCTGATCGAAAAATTGGCCTTCTTCATCTACGGTGGGAACGTGCTACAGATTCACAGAACGAAAAACATTACCAGAAAAGAAAGAATAAATATCTATATCCAGGAAACTGGTTCTGTCTGACTCCCTGAGAGTCTATTATTCTGATGGTTCCAATTCTCCCAATAGATGGATTCGAACCATATGACCAAGATAAAAATGGAAGACAAAACTTTCATGGTCCATGATATTATCAGTATTTCCTTGCCAACCGATTCTTTTCTGTTGCCGTAACAAGTCTTACTTCTTTCGTGAAATTGATAACAAGATACTTACTAAGAAAACCATCGTCGATTCCTAACAAATGCTAGTAACTTAGCTTCATTTCAGATTAACAAAATCAATGGATCTAACTCACATTTCTAAGTTGCGGAATGGACGTGGTAAATGAATAAGTCTAAAATCTGGGAGAGAAAATTATTTACTGAAAATAATCCACAATTAGTACACCGCCACTCCCAATTCCACTTCGAAACCAGCTGCAAACGGAAAGATAGTAAGAAGAGGAAAGATAATCACGAATTTCGTAATTCATGTCATCAATTTTTATCAGCTCCTTGTCGTTTTTCTTTCCAAATTGTCCTTTAATACAACTCTCTCGAACAACAATTTCTTCCCAGATCACATAAAGACAGTGAAAAATACATAACATGCGACACAGTTAAATTTCCTTTCAAAGGAGTAGGGTACTGAAAGTAATTCACACATGCTGAACATTTCAATAAAAACCTCATCACTTGAACTACCTTTTCTTTCTTCCGATTCCATCTCCCCTGATGATTTAACTCCAAGACCACCACCGCTATGTGTAACTGATCCTTCCTCTTAACCATTTACTCCATTATATGCTTGATTTTTCTGCGTTGCAACATTCCAAATACCACTGATGTTTCACAACCATCATATCCTCTTCCAGCGCCATTTCCAGTCTGCAGTGCCGCATTTATCATCATTTTTACTGCCACCAGCTGTCCTAATACTATCATTACCACCGCCTGGGTCTCCAAAGTCGTATCCTTTTGAAATTCTGTTCGAATAATATTCATCCGCGAACATTGCCAATCTCTTCTACTTTTTAACTGCTTTAGAATATGGTGCTCGAAATCGCATTTTTAAATTATTCTAGAACTTAAAAGTATACTTTCTCTTAGGGTTTAAATTCGATTTCCGATTTCGTTTTTATCTACAAGTCATTTCATAAATTTATACATAACTTTTTCAGATATATAAATTCGAAGAAGTTCAAAACTGTACCACTATTTTCTATCTGCCTACTTTGATCCCCAACCTGAGTAGATCGAGGTGAAATTAGAAATTTTTCTAATAACATGTATACAAAACTACAGATTTTATAGATCTACTTAAATTAGAGTATTAATTAGAAATTAACAAGTCCAGACTTTCTTACTTCCGTAGTGTATGGTAGGAGGAACTTATTTGGTCACATCTGGGCGACTGCACATTAAAATTAGAAAATTTCAAATAAATTGCTCAATTCTGAGTGGCTCAAAATAAATATTTGAAAATTTCAAATAAAATCGAAATTATTTTTAGGCCTGTTTGAGTGTTGGAAAAATTAGGAATAGTAGTAGGCAATCCCAGACACAGACGAATCCGTTTGTCATAATCGACGTTTGGATTGTTGGCAACATGCCAACATTCTGACTTTAATATCATTCAAAGTCCCATTTAGAATATCGAGGGACTCTACTGGTATAGATCCTTCAATGAGGGCGTTGTCAACAAGACCAGGATAAATTGTATTTGAAGTAACTTCCTCAGAGGGCTTTGAAAACATTTCTATTGATATCCTCTCTTAGAATCTTCACTTCTTCATGTACTTCTCTGATCTCGCTGATCAGACCGGTAATTGCGCTCTCATCAGGTCAGACTGGAGTGCTCCTCCACAGTGTTGTTGGACCCGTCCTTTTTCCGAAATCTGTTCGGAATGAGAAGAATTCTTCACCATTTTAGCATTACTAGATTATATCTTATGCCTATCACCATGATTCCACAGTCTACATCCCTTGATGTGACACAGAACGCATGCATCTTTATCGAAGTCTTTCTGTCTTTGAGATTGAGCATAAGCTTCCAGACTATTTCCTTTAAACGATCTTCCTCGGTAGTGTGTTTTACTCTCGAAGTTACTGATATCCATAGGTTCAGGTACTGAATTTGATGGCCCTGAACCATGTGTGCTGAAGAACCCTGCTCCGTTTATTGCACTGTCAACATTAATTGCAATTCGAGCAGCGGCATTCAAATTTTCCGGTCCTGCCTTCAGTACCGCTAACCCTATTTGCGCCTTCAAACCAGCACAGAATTTGTCTAACTTCTCATCCTCACTGATTTCTGGTATGGCTATGACAATATTTCGAAAGTCATTG
>JAULBU010012657.1:9857-22744 GCA_032358235.1 Odonthalia washingtoniensis | reverse complement strand
GAAATGAACCGGAGATTACATTACAAAAATGGTCGCTCAAGTCCAAAATGTTGAGGTCATTGTTTCTACCTGGAAAGCCAAATTGAAAGTGCCATACCCAAAGATCAAGATCACAAAATGCTTCCATGCGAAGCGTCGGTGCTCCATATTTTCCTACCATCAACCCCTGTAACGCTTTGGGACAGTTTTTCCATTTCCACCCAACACAATCAACTGCGCCGATGCATCCCGGGAAGCCTGCATCTCTAAATTGTTTTTCGGTTCGAACTAAATCCTCTTCTGTTGGTTGACGTAGATATTCATCTTCAAATTTGTCGACAATAACAAGACATAGAGCTGTAAGACATGAAGATGCTGTTGATTCACTTATTTCAAATGCGTCATCGCATAAATCACTTGGGATTCTATGGGACAGTTGTCTATGTGCCGCAATTACTTTGATTAGTGGGGAAATACCGCTTTCACCAGCTGCATTTATCCTCAACCCACGACGAAAGAATTCACCACATTCACCATCACCCGCTACTCTTGCATCAATGATCTTCACAAATAATTCTCGAGGCATCCTAAATCTTCTTTCAAACGCCACCTCACTCTGGCATGGCCCTCTTTGCACTGTTCCCGGGCACTGCTTTTAGACCAACCAGAAGTAGCGGAGCATGTACTTCGTGTGGGTCTGCTCAAATTCTCGCTCGACGTTGCCTGCTTTTCCTACCCGGGATCCCCCTGCCTTCCTTGTTTCCTTGTTGTGTGTTGCAATCATCCCCATGTGAAACCAAAGTGCGGCCTCCATCTCCACCTCACCTTGGATTACGCATTCTTCCAAGAATGCTTTTTCCATCGCAATTGTTGAGATGTCTTCGCATTAGTTGTTGCATGTTGAGTCGAAATCATGGAGGGGGTGATCTCAAAAAAGTGGAAAGTTCTCATGTCGCTATTCACATTGTGAGGTCAAGTAAGCATACAGAAGGAACAATAAAGTAATGTTTGGAGTTTATACTGGTGTGGTCAACCCAAATTCAAACACCGTTCTAATCCAAAAAGTGGATTAGCAATTTTGAGACACTTAGTGTTTACAAGCAGCTACTGCAAGATTCATCTTTTTTGGTTTTGGATCTATTGGTGGAGATGCTCTAATCTGTAACCTTTCTGTAGCTAAAATTGGAAGGTTCCAGATTACATCTCTGGCTACAGTACTAAAATGATACAGTACAGTAGCTTCCAGATTATTCTAGAATACGACACATGACGTAATCAGATGTTGACCTTGCTGGTCGACATCACATCGTTACGCTATTTCCTACCTCCTTCTATTGACGACCACATCAATGATATTTAGGAAGTATGTTATTTTCCACGATATATTTCAGCAATATATCAGTGACAGTTCCATCTTGATTAACGAAATATCTTGTTGGTTGTCGAACTGTATAGGTGAAGACGACAGGCGGTGTACAAGTCGTTTTATGATCAACTACTTGGAGAGTACACTACCACGTGCATACGTGTGTAAGTTATGTATGTCTTGGAAGAGTGACTATGTGGATTGGATGTAGTACTGTATTATGCAGATAAGGAGGTGAAGAGAAGGGGCTGTATTCCAATGATGTGGATTGGGCAAGAGGGGTAAGTGAAGAAGGTTGGAGTAACGTAGGACCAAGGAGAACAATGCGGGCGAGGAGGACGAGTAACGTAGGACTAAGGAGGACAGTACGGGCGGGGACGATGAGGACAAGGAACCGTATCAATACGGAGTGGGTGACCTAGTTAGCTGGGTATCAATACCTGGCCTGCATCAACTATATAAACTGAAATTTTAGTAGTTAAAAAGGTAAAAGGTAAGAGAAAGGAGAAGAGGTAAAAAGGGAAAGGAGCAGGTGGCATTCTTATAGGAAAATAGGAATGTCAATCCTGAATAACAGATTGTAAGTCACGATGGAGGAAGCTTGTAGTAACGTGTACTATAGACTTGTTGGCTGAGAGGGTTACCTGCGAGTGACTCTCGATGCCAAAAGGAAGAGAGCCATAAATAATGTGGCTTGGATGTTTCAACGGTACACGTGTGAACTAAAGGCTGGAATGTGACCTGCGTGTACTTTAACATTGGTTGCCATATTGCATCATGTGTTGGGGCACCTTTTATCAACACGAGAAACTGGAATCCCCTTCCTCTCTTTCTATGGCTCAAAATCTTGTCTACGAAAAATTAGTCTCCAGTAATAGTTGGTGCTGGTGCAAGAGAGTCTTGTACTGGTACAGCTATGTCTTTTGGCTGTTCATTGTATGGTTTTGTGTGACATACATGGATAACCGGGTGAATCCTAAAATGATTCGGCAAGTCTAACGGAACAGCATTTTTCGCAATCAAATCTGTCTCTACAAATGGTCCAAATCTATTAGCACTAAGTTTCTGTGATTCCTGTGACTTCGCATACGAATCCTTGAACAGGCTCTTGTTGACCCAGACCTATGAACCACCAATGTACTCAAGAGTTTTATACCTGCTTGAAGCTTCAGCAGCTTGGCGTGCCTTTTCAACCCTGTAGGAATACTTTGCATCCTCTAAAGATTCTTTGAGAATTGATTTCAACTCCTCCACAACTTGTAATCGAATATCCGTGGCCGACAAGAGATAAAATGGTGTCTTCGGCATCCATCCAAGATCCATCTCAAATGGTGACATTCCTGAGTCTTCAGACACAGCTGAATTATACGAAAAATATGCAGCTGGTAGAAATTCATCCCAATTATCTCGATGATACGTACAGTAACATCGCAGGTAATTCTCTACCATTAGATTCATAATCTCTGACGCGCCATCCGTCTGTGGATGTAGACTTGTGGAATCTTCAGCTTGAATTCGATCAATTCCATGAACCTCTTCCAGAACTCGGAGGTGAACTTCGGATCGCGATCAGACACAATATTGTCAGGTAAACCATGGTGCTTAAAAATATTCGCAAAGAATTCATTTACTACATCAACGGCTGTATCCATATATTTGCTCTTCATAAAATGCACTCTCCTGGTTAATATAACCACCTAAGTAGTTATAGAACTATAACCATTTTTTTCTTGGGATGTGAGACAATAAAGTCTGTCGTCAGTGATCCCCATCTTCTGTTAGGCATTTGCAGAGAACTGGGCTCCATCAGAGTCTTCTGGCTGGAGTCCTTGCACTGTTTACTGTTGACACTTCAAACGTCCATCAACATATTTCTTCACATCTCGGCTCTTATGTCTCCAATGGAAGTTGTCCAGCCGTACCAGTGTCTTTGCAAATACAAAATGGCCTCCAAGTTTAGAATCATGTGCGATCTGTAGAACTGATGAAATGAATATTCTCGGTAGACAAAGCTTTTCCATATACAGCAGCTTTTTTCCATTCATTTCAAACATCGTCACGATCTTTTCCAGTTTGTGTTTCTCTTTCAAATTCTCAGGCCATTCACCTCTTATTGCTTTCACAACGGGTTCAAAGAACTGGTCTTGTTCATATCCATCAATGATGTCCTCAAAACAAATGAAATGAAATTCAATATCATTCACATTGATATCTTCAGGAGCATGGGGTGCTCTCGACAGAGCATCCCCTAGAACATGTATCTTTACTGGTTTCATAGTAATTGGAAATATTCCAAAATTTCGGCGCGTCTCAAGCCAACGTGCTTCTTTCCTGCTAAGGTTATGTTTCGTAAATAAATTCTTCAATACTTGATTATCAGTGATGATTTCAAATTCAAAGCCTACAAGATAACATCTGAATCTCTCGAGAAGTCTAATCAAGCCCAGGAGCTCACGGTCATTAGCCGTGTAGTCGGTTTCAGCAGGTGAAAGATATTTGGAAAAGAACGCGATTACCCTGTCCCTTCTATGCTCATCCAATTGTGACAAGGTCGCTCCAACAGCTCTTTGAGATACATCAATATGACCTCTGAATGGCTTCTTTCAATCTAGAGAAACAAAAATAGAAGAATTAGTGATTTCTTTCTTCAGTCTTTCGAATGATTCCTGACATTTTCTGTCTCACATACTGACTCCAGATCCTTTCTTCGTAAGGTCCGTCAATGGGGCGGCAGTTTTCGAAAAGTCTGGAATAAATCTCCGAAATAACTGTAACAATCCAAGCAAGCTCCTCAAGTCCGTTAAAGATCCCGGCTTCGGCCATGTCTTCAATATATCCACCTTATTAGGGTTAAATTGAATACCATCCTTTCCAACAAGAAGTCCAAGAAAGTCAATCTTGTCCTGCATGAAATCGCACTTTTCGGAGCGACATATAGTTCATTTTCCTTCAATCTTGACAGGATTATATCCATATGCTTACAGTGACTTTCTTTGTCCTTACTAAAAATGAGAAGATCGTCCATGTACATCACTAGGAAGTCATCAATACAGTCATGAAATATTCTATTCATGGGAGATTGGAAATGCTTGTGCGTTGCACAAACCCATCGCCATAACTAGGTACTGAAACTGCCCGTACTTAGTATTGAACGCAGTTTTCTAGATGTATCCAGGATTCACACGAATTTGATGAAATCCAGTTTTTAAGTCCATTTTTGAGAAAAAGCGAACCTCACCAAGTCGATCGAACATCTCATCCGTTCGCGGGAGAGGAGAATTGTTCTTCTTGGGTATGCAGTTAAGTGCACGATAGTCAAAAACACTACGCATGCGTCCGTTCTTCTCTTTTACAAAGAATAGGGTCGCTCCATAGGGTGACTTGATTAGTCTGATCTTTCCGTTCTTCATCAAAGATTCAACATAATATTTTGCAGCATTCAACTACATTGGTGATAAATGAAACAGCGGTAGATGAGGAGTCTTACTTTTAGACTCAATTTCAATCCCATGATCCACAGATCTCTTTGGAGGTAGCCCAGCAGGAAGATCTTCTTGAAACAGGTTCTCGTACATTTTAAATCCCTTTTCAAGTTTCATATCCTTGACTTTGATCTTCTCGTCCTGCACGACTTTCAATCCATTTTCATACACTAGTTGATAAACCTGGAAGCTATCCGATGGTGACGTTTCAACATCTGACGAAACTTCTTAATTCATAAGTTCGTAACTTCCACAAGTGATTCTTCTTCATCATCTCGTTCAGCTGAAAATTTCACATAGACGAGGTTTAAAATCCGCTTGTCGTAATCGACTTTTGAATTGTTGGCAACATGCCATGGCATACCCAACAGAACATCATACCTTGAGTCAGCAACGACCCAGTTCGATTTGTAGGTATGATGACCAATTCTCATTGTTCCATTGAGAAACACCTTCGAAGAACTTTCATCAGAAACTTTTCTTGAATGCCGAATGGTTACCATTTCATTTTCAACCTTAAAACATTGCCAGTGTCAATATACGAGTCTCTTCGATACAATATTCGTATTACACTCGTCGTCCTTCAATATTCTGACTTTATTGTCATTCAAAGTCCCATTTAGAATAAGGAGGGGCTCTACTGGTATATATCCTTCAGTAGGGGCGTTGTAAACATAACCACGATAAATTGTATTTGAGGTAACTTACTGAGAGGCGTTGAGAACATTTAGATTGTTCTCCTCTCGTAGAAGCTTCACTTCTTCATGTACTTCTCTGATTTCACTGATCAGACCGACAATTGCACTCTCATCAGGTCCAACTGAAGTGATTCTCTTTAGTTTTGTTGGACCTGTCCTTTTTCCGAAATCTGTCCGGAATAAGAGGAATTTTTCACCATTTTAGCATTACGAGAGCTCACCTTTTTCTTATCACCATGTTTCCAAGGTCTACATCCCTTGGTGTGACTCAGAAAGCATGCATGTTATCGATGTATTTCTGTCTTTTTATATTGAGAATAAGCTCCCCGACGATTTCCTTCAAACGATATTATTCCTCGGTAGTGTGTTTTACTCTCAACATTACCGATTTACATAGGAGTCGGTACTGAATTTGATGTCCCTGAACCAAAAGTGCCGAACAATCCTGACCCATTTATTGCACTGTCAACATTAAGTTCAATTCGAGCAGCGGCATTCAAAATTTCCGGTCTGCCTTCAGTACCTCTAACATTATTTCTGGCTTCAAACCAGCACAGAATTTGTCTAGCTTCTCATCCTCACTGATGCCTGGTATGGCTATGACAATATTTCGTAAGTCATTGAGATACGTAGAGACGCTAGCCGTTTGTTGTAGTGCTCGAAGCTTATCTCTGGATTGGAGTATACTATCTTGAGGAATAAACTTGCTTCGCACAGCGTTTTGGAAATAATTCCATTCACATGGGGCCTGTCCGGATTGCACAAGCATAAACCACCAATTTGCAGCATTTTCCTTCATCAACGTTGAAGCAAACGATATTTTTATCTGGTTTGTGATTTGATTCTCGACATTACTTAACTGAACCAGATTAAGATACGCATCAGCTTAATACAGCCATGCGTTACCAGTCAAAGCATCATGACGGCCGTCAAATATCGGTGGTTTATTTGGCTTAATTGCAACCATTATTCAATATCAACTTTTTTGCGATAGATCTATCTGTTCGGGATATCGCCACTAGTATATAATGTATGCTGATTCAGTGTCCTTACCCTATAAGATAGACCAATTTCTTTGACTACGTGCAAAAACCAGTGGCTTTCCCAAGTCTGCCAGTAGCCGAATTTACCCTGACACGTTACTCAAACCCGTGACCCGGTCGATCCACCTAGCTTACAGCCAACAAGTGGAATAGGATTATACGAGAATACGCGTAAGCGAACCAAGACTTGGACAGATGGTACTTACTCTTCGAACTGTACAGTCGAACTGTAGAAGAAGGTAGCCTCAGTAGCCGGGGATCGGGTGCCCTCGGCAAATTGACGACGATGACTCGAAAGCGATGCTACCAGTGAAACGATTTGTTTGGTAGAGCAGTTTTCGTCTACGTTAGTAATTTCTGGTAGTGACTTGAGAAGAGGAGAGTTATACTCAACCTTCGAAAGTGTTTCCTTTTATAGTAAAATAATTCCCCTTTGTAGAGAAAAGCTGGATCTAAAGTCATTCGCATTAAAAACTCTAAGGGTAATCTAAATTGCAATTATCCAATCAAATTAATTGTAATGTAATCTGTAACCTTTCTGTAGCTAAAATTGGAAGGTTTCAGATAGCATCTCTGACTATAGTACTGAAATGATACATTACAGTAGCTTCTAGATTATTCTAGAATACAGAACATTATGTAATCAGATGTTGACCTTGCTGGTCGACGTCACATCGTTACAATGCTGTTGTCAATGTTGCGATAAAAGTCCAGTTGCAAACTCGTCTAAACAGCATGTTTTACAAGTATCAGTCAATGTATGATTACGTTGCATCTTTTGAAGATATCTACAATATGTTGGATTCAATGAACTGCGTTTTTCCTGAAGATATGCGTGTGGAAACGTTCTTAGCGTCGTTTTGAAACAAAAGAACGTCGTCATTTGGTCTCATCATAACTAAGGTACATTCTAGCAAATATGCAGAATTATGGGATCGTGCGATAGCTAGACTTCTCCAGGAGTTTAATGAGCAAGAATGGTCAACTAAGAACAATGTCCCCCAGAAAAATGATACACTCTCCATCGTCCTGCAGACTAAAAGCTATAATTACCAGGGTAGAACTTTCACTCAAGTGTCGCAACGAGACGAGACTCATCGATGCTTCTATTAAGATTTCTCCTCTTCTCTCTTCGCCTGGTACGGTGTCATTATATTCATCTTTTCTCGTAATTGTCGTCGGTCGCCGCCTCTGTCGTTGCGGTTATCTAAATCCTTTCATCCTTTCCCTCTTGTCCCTCTCTCCTCGTATCTCACTCCTCTTCTCTTTTCGTATCTCGCTCTCGTATCTCATTCATCCTCTCTCGTCGTATCTTTCAGTCTCGTCTTGTCTCCATCTCCTTGTATCTCACTCCTCTCTATCTCTCCTTACTCCTCCTCTCTCCTCATTGGTCGTGGAATTTCTTGCGTGGGTTGCCGTCTCCCTGTCGTCGCGCGAATGGAAGTATCGATGGTCACATCGATATCAATGGTTACATCGATATTGATAGTTAAACCGATACTCCATCCACTTCTCTTTCGTGCGATATCGCCCAATCTTGGGGCTTGAGACTGAACTTGTTCGTGCTGATCATGGTGTAGAGGGGTGAGGTCTTGATGAGGACTGATTTGGTAAGGGGGTCCGCATGGCTGTCTTTTGCCGGGAATCGAGGCCATTCTGTCCAACTCTCCGATTTCGTAGCTCTGGCGTAAGGTGAGGATGTCGGTTTGGAGTCGTCTTTTGGCTATTGAACTGCCCTTGGCCACGTCGTTAAATACTGTCTTTCTGTCGATCATGGCTTATATTTTCAACTTCCGCCTCAAAATTTCTGCGACGAGATCCTTGACAATAAAAGAATTGTCGAATCCGAGCACCAAGGCTTGGATCTCTGCTGTCATGACGGATCGTTCTATACGTTTACATTTATTACTCCCATAGTGTAAAAAGATACACGTTCCTGTCATGTCTATAATCAAGATGATGTATCCAAGTTGGCTTTTGGACCCTTCTGCGTTTGCAAAATATTCGTCGTTATTAAGAGAATTCTTGCCGAATCCAGATCCATCTTGACATAATTTAGTCCTTGGCCTTGTGTTTACTTTAGGAATTTAATTGTCTTCTTTAGGGATATAAAGTCGGCGTCTGAGGTTGTTGTGTTGCCTGGTGCTACCAATTGGACTAGTGAGAAAATGTCGGGTCTTGTATTTACTCCTACATATTGTGCCGGAGCTCGTTAAGATTTGAAGTCTTCCTGGTTTGTTGGGATTTGTAGTCTGGCTATTTTGCCAATTCGTTGATAAGGAGTTCCTTTCTCGTGTTGAGGTTGATGGTGATCCTGTTGAAGGTTGTTGGTTTTGTTGATAGTTTGGTTCTGGGTTTGCATCGCAATACTTGTGATGCTATTTCCTCCTCCTCCAAAAATTCCTTCAAAACCTAGTGAGTCATCAACTTGTAATAGGATTAAGCCCTAGGTGATAGTCTTGTTTCGTCTGATCAGTATGCATGGATATGCGCATGATCTGTGAATTTTAGGCTTTTTAAATGATGGGTAAGGTATGTTAGGTACCAATGGAGGCCTGATTCTGGGATAAATTATAATGAATTGACTACTTTTAGAACATATCCTTGTGGTAGGCCAAGCTCCTTGGGTGCCTGTATGAAAACGTCCCTTTCTAGTTCCGAGTGGGATTGGATGTAAGCCTGGGTGATGTCTCTCGTATATGATTTTAGTGATAGGATTGATGCACCTGTGAAAAGAGCGACACTTTGCGGGATTTTATGAACGGTAGGTGCTTTCATGGCTATAGTGGTTGCTTCGTCTTCCCAATAATTTTGCTCTTCTTCTTTAACCTGTCCCCAACTCTCTTCAACTCATGTATGAAACGGGATCCAAAAATTTGTTTTCCTGCTTCCTCTGATTCTTTCACAGTGATAAAAGTGCTGTCTGTCAAAAGTTCATTTAATTCGTCTTGTCTGGATTCTGCGGCATTTTATTCAACAGACCCCTTCTTTACTTTCACTCTACCTGCCTCTTGTTCGACCTCTACCTGGTCGTTTCTCGTTTCTTCTTTCAGCATATGGATTGTGGGGCCTGCATCATCTACGTCATTTATCACTCCTTCGGTGTCTTGGTCTATGTATGAATTTGTCCGTGTGTTAGGATCGATCTGGCTCAGGGATTCACGCATGTAATCCGGAAGATGCGGCGTCCTCTGTTTAGCTGACCACTACGGTATCACCCTCAAAGGAAATGTATTTTAAAGGCCCTTCCCACCTGTTCGTAGTGGTACGGTACACGAGAACAGGGGATCCGGCTGGCAAGTTCTTGAGTCTGTCAGAGACTTCTTTCGCATTTGGTCCGCCGGTGTACCGTAGTGCAAATGCCACCCATATTTTTGTTTGTCCTTGTCCCCTTGTTCTCTTGGCTGCTTCTAGTAATCTCTGGCGCTCAAGTTGGTTTGGTACTGGAATGTTCTGGCGGGCCTGGGGAGTACTCCAAAGACTAGAAACATTGGACATAGTACTTCGGGTCCTAGGATCGCATTGTTAGCGTATACTGCCATTTGTAAGCAGTGTGCATCCGATGCTTCCTAATGATATAGACTTTCTCTGATCTTATTGTACGCACTGAGAAGCGACGCGTGATACCACTCTACAATTACAATCAAACCTGGGTTTTCGGTCAGAGCGTCTTCTAATATGATTCCAGATGCTTAGACATTCTCCTTCATCTCCTTAGAAGTATAGTTCCATCCTTGGCCTACCGTGAGGAAGTCAGGAGGGCCCATGTAGGTCAAGAAACATAGTTAGTCATTACTTTCTAAACTTTCAACAATGACTGGTTCTTCAGAGAGCATGCGGCGGGAAAAGGTGTGCTCTCATCACCAAGTGAAGGGCAGATTTGGTATTCAAGAATATAGTGTCTACGATGACTCTGTTGTTGAACCTGAGTTATTCTATGCCAAGAGTAAATTTAAATCATCTGGGAATTGGTCCATTTATCGGACATATGTCTCAGTCCTCAACTATCTTCTCGATCTCATCTCGTATCTCCTTATTTAGCTCTCCGTTGTTGACCTTCCTCAGTAGGTTGTGGGTTGCCTTTATCGAAGGGTGTCCAAATCCAGGATGGATACTTCTTAGATCACCCTCTGTATACATGACAAATGGTGTGTCATCTGCCTTCCATTTGTATACATAGATTTTTTCTAGTGTCAGTGGCTGCCGTCGATTTCCTATATGCAGATAACCACCTTGGAGGATAATTTCCAACCCGTTTATGATCATGTCTCTATTACTAAAAATTGATGGGCATTCGTCCTCCATTATTGTACAGTCTACATCTATGATTTTGTTCAAGTTTTGAAAGGTATTTGTATCATGGCCTCGCCGATGACTCTCCCCTGGCCTCCTATTCCCGTCAGCTCTCTCTTGTTTGGTCCCCTTAGTGGAACATGTCTGCCGAATTCCTTTTCATAAGCCGAGTATTGGTTCTTGCTCATGATGGACTTTCAGTTTGCCGCCGTATCAATGGTGATACCATTGAAGTTGGTGGTATGCTCTCCTCTGATTTGATTGTTCATGGAGATAAGTGCTGATGCCATGTACTCGTTGTGCGATCTTCTGTAGATGTAAGAATTGTTTGACAATGACATCTCCAAATTGGTAGTTACTTCCGAAGTCATCATTACTGTATCTGAATCATATTCATCATCATCATTCTCAACCCATTTAGTTCCTTCTGGATCTTCGACTTCATCGTTTGTACTGGCTACCATGAGCACAACTTCCGCGAGATCTTCAATAGTTAATAGTATTTGTGGGTGTTTTGCCTATAATTTGTCAGTTTCGGCCGTTACTTCATCTCTACTATGCTTTGTATTTTACCTGTGGTCTTGGCCACATACAAAACAACCCTCCATTCCCTTCACCCAATTCGGACTCAAACTTCTTCTGTTATGCTGTCTCTGGTTTTGTTTTCCTTGCTTCGACCATGGATGTTTCGTCGTGCCTTCCCCGTAGGTTTCCTAAGGGATAAGTCGCTGCCTACCCATACTTCACCCTGCAAGCCGAACTGCTGCCAGCTGAGTTCTGCTTATCTGATAATTTCTTTGCTACTCTATTGACTGCCTCATAGCTAGTTTGTGGCATTCTGTCCCGTAGTGTGGTTTGTATACTGGGAATGACGATGCGATGAGAAGCGATCTTTCACTAATCCATCTGTGTGGTATGCCAGATCTAGCTGGTTTTGAAACGTCATTAACTTTGGAACGAACTTCCTAAAGATCTCCACTTCTGATTCCTTCCGTTCATCGTTCATGACTTCTGAGAGTTCCATTGTCTGCCACTTGGTCAAGATTCTCGATTTCTTGTCATCATTGCTATACCAATTACTAAATGATACTGTAGCCTCTTCGAAATTCCCACACCAGTTTGCATTGTTTGCAAAGTAATATAGGACATCTCTCTTTAACATTACCGGTATGGATCTCAACTTTTCATCTTCTGAGACTCCACACATGTCTGACAAGGTGTTAGATATATTAATACAATTGTCAAGGTATTCGTCCCAGTTTGCTCCGAACGTGGGCCTGCCACTAAATGAACGCATGAGTCCATTTATTCGTAGACCTTTCTTCTTTTCTTGGTAATTTCTCTGGTCTTGATGTTTTTCTTCATAATCCTCTTTTCTCTCTACATCTCATCTGGTTCTCCTTCTTTCTCTCTTGCTGTCTTCTTCATCCATGTTGAAATATTTTTCTTCTTCTTTCTGGTTCTCGCACAGCAACTCCTTTTCTTGATCATCCGCCCGCCTTGAAATCTGTGGTTCGTTCCGTCTAGTAAGTTGCGGGGTAAAGCGTTATCTTTGCACGACGCTGATTTGGTTTCCCAAACAGATGCCTCCTTTCGGGATGGACATAGTACTCTTTCTTTCGTTCTGCTATTCGTATAAATCCGTTTTCTGCTCTTCCACTACTGGGTTTTCTGCCTCCTTGCTATCCTTACTCTCATATCCTATAGATGGGTAGAATTTCCCTAGGTACAGCAGGTCTATGATGTGTTGGGATTTATGGGTTTTTCTACATGATTCTATATGGACCCATCTCCCTTTCAAGTAGCTGTACCACTATATCACTGTCTCTCTGCCCCACAACTTAATGGATTGCAGCCTGAAAGCGGTACAAACATCTATCCATAATTAATACCCTTTTAACCACAGCCTCATGTCGGTTCTATATATGGTGTCAGTGTAATGCATTTGTTTTATCATGTGCTATTGCTTTTCTTCCGCTGTTGAGTTCTTCGGGATCGAGTCTGGGTATTCGATATGTTTGGATTG
>JAULBU010012646.1:0-22749 GCA_032358235.1 Odonthalia washingtoniensis | reverse complement strand
TGGTTTGACTGCATCGACATTTTTCCAGCCCACGACTACGAAACTTTTCTACCTTCTAAGGCGTACTCACCCGTCCGAGGCCGACCCGCAGACACTATCCATATTGAATGACATCATTTCAATGTGTGTCCAATGCCAAAGGGTGTCTTCTGCCCCTCTACACTTCAAGGTATCATTTGGTTCAAACTGTGCAAGGTGTAACGAGCGTATCTATCTGGATATTTTCTACATATCAATTAAGAACTCCAAATATGCAATCCGGCATATTATCGATGAGAGCACACGGTCCAGTGCTGCCTCATGACTCCGAAAAATGGACACCGCTGCCGTTTAAGCTTCCGTCATCAAATGGTGGACAACGAATCACACCGGACTGCCTAACCGCATTATTGTAGATAAAGGGTCCAATTTTGGAGACAAATTTGTACGCCTGGCTTCGCTAGATGTCGTTATAGTCGAAAAGACAGGTATCGAAGCTCGCAATGGTATGAAAATTTGTGAGCGATATTATAAACCAATCCGAACGACGGTGCGCCAGACAGTGATACTACACCCTAAATCAGACGTCGATTTAGTTCTGGAACTATCGGCTAAATCCGTAAACTACAAGCAGGGTCTGATCGTGTGGTCCCATCAGCTCTCCTATTTAGCAAATATTCTACGATAAACATGCGAAGAAAATTTGATCGACGTCCCACAACAGATGAAAGGGGAGGAATTCCTGTGCTGATTAGGAACGAGATGCGATCACATATGCTCAAGATACGAATAAAACGGGCACTCCATCAGAATGTCCCAAAGGCAACGGACGCAGTTCATGAACCTTGTGATTAGATTTTAGTCTGGAGGGAAAAAGGGCATACCAATAAAAACAGCGAACATCTAGGGCTGTTAAAATTCTTTTTAATTAGATCAAGTATCAAAATTGGTATTCATTCATGAACTTCCAATCTCCAAGCCGCGTCCTTACTCCATCGCTCAAATTAGACCACGCCATTTGCCAAGTTTCCTTTCAACCCCCTTTTTTAACCAATTTTATTGCACCTTCGTCTCCTACCGCACGCTCCCGATTGAATATGATATCTTTCTCACCGAAATTCTTCCACTCTCTGCTCCTACAGCAACTACACCAGAGACGATACACGCAAGTTAGAAGGAGAGGAATAATTTGATCAATCGGGACAATTTCGTAGTGTTTCTAAAAGATAAATTCTCTCCTAAAGCGAAAATAATGCTAAATAGATTTGTCTTAGTCTGAAAATATACAACCTACGGAAAAGTAAAACACAAATCACGATTCGAAATAGGGGGCACCCATATAACTTGAAGCAGTTTATGTTACATAGTAGCTAGGCACTCCAACCCTCGGCAATTCCCCTCCTACTACCGCTTGCAACGTTTTTCTGGTTCAACGTCTGGACAGCGGACGTGACCCAGGCTTACTTCTAATCCTTTTATCCCGAGATCTTTTCATGAACTCCTCAGTCCCAGAATTGCCACTTAATCCCGATGAGTGTATGAAGATCTTGCAGCAGCTTCATGGTCTCACAGAATCGAGAGACCTTTGGTCCCATACTTTGAAGAAACATCACCATCTGGGCCTTAAAATGTAAAGCCTTTCCTCCGACTCTTCTTTCTACTTTATATTCAACAATGAGCAACTATCTGGCCTCAGTGAGACATATGCGGACGACTTGCTTCGGGCCGTTAACCCAGGGTTCGAGAGAATATCTTCCGCAACTGAGAAACGGTTCGAAATATAACCGTCCACGCCACCCCTTGCTATTTAAGTGGTTTTCGTTTCCACTACAATTAATAAATCTTGGTGCAGCAGACTCAGCGCCATCAAGTGAATAAGCTGGAATACCTGGGCCACCACGCCTCTTTTACATCCTTTGGATCGATGAGAAAACGTCTTACCTGGCTTTCGCACACAAGACCTGAATGCCTATTTGAAATGTCAAGACTCCCTCAACTTACAGATAAATCATTCATTAAATCGAAATCTACTCACCTTGAACACTTCAATGCTGCAACAAAATACGCGAAACGTCACGACATTCGACCATCTTTATGAAACGCGACCTGGTAACCTCAGAACGCAACGACTATTCATATGCTTCTTTCTCCAATAATGAACATTTATCTTCACAATTGGGATTCATTATAGTAGCAACCGATGTATGGCATCAAGTGGTACGTGTAACATTTATATGTTACAAATCTAAGAGACTGTGCAGATTGGCTATGGCTGCCGAAGTCATAGAGTGCTCAGATCTCTTCGACGCGTCATTTACCCTCTCAACTGAATTTGGTCAACTAACGAAGGGAAACATTAATATAGACCTATTTACCGACTAGAAGTCCCTTTTTGACTTTATATCGAAAGGGAACAGAACGTCGGAAAAATGACTAATGTTGGATATTGTGACAGCTAAAAATGGATTCAGGTGACAAGAAATTTCCAACATCAGCGTCGTCCGCTCCGAAGCCAACCTACTCGACGGCATGATCAAACCGATTCCACAAGCTGCCTTGAAATAGATTCTATAAGGCGCAACCCACACTCCACAAAATGGATCTTGAGTCACCCTTCAGAAGATTCATAGACCTTTTCCAACTTGTTAACTTCAACGATCACATGTCATACCTTCCTTCACATACTAACTTACGCCTATACATATCATCAACATTACCTCTGTTATTATACGACCTGTGGTATCAACTTTCAATAACTTCCGCCTTCCCAATCCTCGGAAATATACATTCATTTCGTATATAAATTAAAGAAAAACATTTGATTAAGTTTTAATATATCTATTAGCCATCACATTCCCCATGAACATATGAAATATTTCTCAAAATAGTATTAATGACACAGTATTATCTTCCCCCTTTTCACCGTATTGTCTAATACATATTTTTTTAGCCGTAACGGTTTATTACATAATTTCTGGGGATAGAAAGGACCAGACACCTGAATCGGTAGACTGTTAAAATACACGCTGGTCACATCCCAGTCTTTGTTTTACACGTGTAACGTTGAAACATACAACCTCACTATTTATGAACCACCTCCATTTGGCATCAAGGGCCACTCAAAGGTAGCCCTCTCAACTGACAAGAAAACAGTACACGTTACTCCAAGCTTCCTCCATCGTGACCTACGGTCTTTTATTTAGTCTTGACTTTGCTCTTTTCCTATAAGAATACCACCTTCTCCTTTCTCTTTTTTACCGCTTCTCCTTTCGTTTACTTTTTACCATTCAACTATTAAACTTTCAGTTTATATAATTGATGCCTTCCAGATATCGATATCAAGCCAACTAAGTCACCCAATCCGTATTGATGCGGTTCTTTGTCCTCGTGGTCCTCGCCCGTAGTGTATTCCTTAGTCCTACGTTACTCGTCCTCCTCGCCAGTACTATCCTTCTTAGTCCTATGTTACTCTAATCTTCCTCGCTTAGCCTTCTTGTCCTATTCACATCATTGGAATTCATCCCTTTTTCTTCACCTCCATACCTGCATAATGCAGTACTATATCCATCCGCACAGTCACTTTTCTCAGACCTACATAGCTTACAAACGTATATGTGTGGCAGTGTACTATGCAAGTAGTTGATTGTACAACTACTTGTACACCGTCTGTCTACTTCACCTGTACAGTTCGCCAATATCAATATAAAATTGTTGAAAATACTTCCGGACAAATTTTTCAGACATATAGACCGCAGCATGCTAGTTTTTTGTTGCTGTCCCAATTCTAAGTATTCAAAACGCACATAGAATCTTCATGTCAGTTGGGATACATTTATAACCGATTCCGTTAACACGTTGTTTCCAGTATTGATACAGGTGCGTAAGTAGATCTTTCCGTAAACGGTAATAAAGTAAACGGGGTATTGAGAACCTACGTTTGAACATATAGTCTGAATATGTAGGTGTTGGTCCGAGGTAACCCTTCATCCAGAAGGACTGACCACGTTTCAAAATTTTCGACGCACGAATGTAACCTAAGTATGTTTCCATATCGGTAGATAGGGCTGTACCAATGTCATTGTAATTTAATAACAATGAAAACAAGGAAGAACGTTGTTGTTGTTACAAAAAGGTTATTAATTTTAGTAGAACAGATCTGTTTTTCATTATCGCAATCATTACGTCAGTCGTCATTGCTTCTATTACATATATGCCTTGACTCGCTCCAAATCTGTTGTGTCTGTATGTTATGTCTTGAGTGGAGTTGTAGCTCCGTTTTGGTTCTGGTTAGAATCGTTCCGCCAAGTCGGTTCCCATTCATCATCAATTCTTGTGAAGAAATATTTTGTACATGTACATAAATTAAATTATTCTGTCATGTGGAGAGCACTGTACTCAACTTATCTAAATTGCAAACAATATTATTTAGATTGGCCTCATAAATTTGTTGTTATGTGGATAGTCTCTAGTTTTCATTGGTCAGAACACTTACAAGATTTTTTGCAGTACTTATGTCCTTTCCCATTACACGAAATGTATTTATTTCAACGAACGGACAACGGTTTGAAACATGTTTCCTCGATTGTGTACCAGTAGATGTGGCAGGAGTTATTTAAAGTAACATGTAAAATTCTACTGACCTTTATGCAAGAAACGAAGCATTTAGTAAAGAACTCATCTCAAACCGTTACAACCGCATGTAATCATAGCACTATGAAAACCATCTGCCGCAACCCCATTCAATTATATAATGATTGATTCGTGATTTTATATAACAGAAAACATTTAACAATATAACCGTACGGTATACTGCATGCAGACAATAACAAGGTATAGGACTGTTGAATAATATGACTATCATAACCTATTGAGTATTGATTTGTATATGTACAAGGTACGGGTGATACCATTCAATCTGATTTGTAATTAAAATAAAAATGAGATAGTTCAGTATTCTTTTTAGTGACATACCGAACGTGATTTCAATGATATGTGCGGGCAAAAAACGATATATATATTTTCAAATGAGTAATTGCACTGAACATGCCAACTGCCTAGAATAAACATATGAACATACCGGTAGACATGTTAAAAGAAACATTTGTTATGGGTAACATATTTAGAAAAAAATAGAAGGTTCTATTTTATATTTTGATACCCAATCATAATTAATATAGCTTTTACAAACAATTTAAAAACAAATTTAATCAAGTAGATTTCACTCACATTACATACTAACATGATTGGAACTTATCACCAGTATTTACAAAAAATCACATATCAACATCAGGGGTTGCATTGTCAGTATTCAATGGCACATTTGTCGTTCTAGGTATCACATTCGTTCCACCGCATGTTACCAAGACTATATCATAGTAAAGTAACAGTTGCGTCCTCTAATTAATTGATGCGGTAGCGTCATTCGTAAGATTGTTTGTGAAGTTATCAGTAACCTCACGAACATGTAATACAGTTGAAAAATATGTCCACACGTTCCGGGAGTTTAAAATTCTATTGTTGTAATAATATTTGAAGCACATAGCACATCCGAACATGCCAATCATCCGTATCGGAAAAGACCTCCTCCCTCACTTCCTTATTTCCCACATTTGCAATTAAGTTGTTTTCTCCTTCCCCTCCTTCCGCAGGATCATTATCCTACGGTGGTGATTCAATTATAAAATACTACATTGAGATAGTATCTCATTGAAACCACCAAATCCTGTACAATCCCGGAAAATTCTTCCATCATTATTTCATTTACATCCCGATACAGTATTTTGACTTCTGGAAATATACGTATTTTCCATGACATGAGGGAGTGAGCGGAAATATTACATTCTCTTTCTTCTGTCGAAGTAATTCGTATATAAGACCAGTATCCCAATCGTAATGTGGGAAAGGGTGTAACATTTCCGACTTCAGGGCATTCCAGTTTACTTCACCAATTCGGCGAATTGCGAAAAAACTTTCTCCAGATTATAATTTGAATGATATTACAAATTTACAAGTTACTGATCAGTGCACATAGAAAGAAATTCCGGCGTCAACGATGTAATTATACTCTATCCACCACTAACTGTTATTCTCGGATCAGAAGGCTTGGTTACTCTTATTCCGTATCGGCAGGAGTAAATCTATGTTGCAATGAACATTTCCACTGCTTCCTTCTTGATAACTTGCAAATATAATTCTTGAAAAATATGAGTTCCATATTTAAACTTCTCAAAACTTTGTGCCTGAAAAACAGAAGATGGCACTGATAGAAATGGTGATACTTCCATTCGCTTAACCTAACATGGAACTTCCATGTAATTCTTAGATCTGTCTTCTGTACGAATAGCAAAATATGCAACGTCATGCCATTCCATTAGTACTGTTTGGACGTATTGCAATTTTTTGTACGTCCACGTTTCCCTGCTCGACGCAATCCCGTTTCGAATGCACTATCTTCTTTTCAGTATTCTCGACGTTTAAACATATACCAATCCGATATCAGTCCAGGCAACGCAGACTGAATCCCTTCAAACGTGCGTCACACAGACGTAATTCCATACATCGTTGCTATTAGATCGACTGCTGATATTATGTTTTCTCAGGGTGACGTACCCAAATCGTGTCGTACGATTTCCTCGCAACATAATTTAATGGTTGTATACCAGTATGTTCCCACTGACTTCCCCAACTAACTAGGAAATTCTACCACTATGTGCACTGCTAGGTGTTACATTTAATATATCAACCATGGATTCATATCCAAGACCATACAATAGTTACCTTCATTGACATGTTCTGATGTAGTCATTCACCGAGTACGGAGGCCTACCTTTGCGTCCAGCACCTGTACTTTAAAACCTTTGTTCTTCAATCATATTTGTATGTGCAAAGTTTTGTTCGTTGCTGTACGTCGCTTAAAATGGCTCATTTAGTGTTACCACCTGCGTCGGATGTTGCTTACACTCAGTGAAAAAAGAGTAGGTTGAAGCAATGTTTTTTGTACATTTGACCCTGTAGTTGTTGTTCGTTCGCTTCCATTATTCCGTGACGGTTCAAATCTTGTGATGGGATTACGCGGTAACGGACTATTGATACGTGTATGTTTTCATCTTCTACTATAAGAACTGCTCATATTTTCACTGTCTAATCTTGCAATAATATTATCTGTACAAAATATTCCAATGGAACAGTAATCAGGGAAGAGCAGTGTTTCGTCGAAGTTGGTGACCGATGATTATGTTAGGTAGTCGCAAGTCATTATAATCTGAACGTTTAGAGATGTTTATATACAGCTATATTCTTTTGATGACTGTTATATGACATTTTCATCACTCACACCATTCTTTGAAACAATATACTTACCTGTTGCGTCGTTCATTGCATCCGTTCCGTTGATGGTCACGTATGGCAATTACGGAGTTTGTAGTAATGCTGATATGTTGCAGATGGAATATATTGACAATAAATCAATGTTTATTTTAAATCGACGTGAGCAGGTGCGTGAAATAAAGTTTACATACTACCAAACTTTGAAAATTAAAAAACACCAAGGTTCACCGGACTTTTTAGTACATTATCATATTTTTTCCACCATTTGAAATTTTTATACAGAAATTAAACTCAAATTTCCTTTCCAGTTATTGCATATATTCAAATCTATTCTGGAAAACATAATTCCTTCCAATTATGTTTATCATACTACTATATTACCATTATATATATTGCACTACTCCCTTACTTTCACATCGGTTGTTGTTGTGATTTATCAATTCATTTTCCAACAGTCCCCGTTCGGATTGCACTGTAAGGTTTCTTTTCCATAATTCCAGTTCTATGCTGTCCTTTAAATCGCTGAATTTACTCGCATTACACTTTCCGCTGTTCACAAAGCGGTCTCTTCAAATTTCGTAACAGTTTTGAGTTCCTATTAGACATGACATCTTCAATAACATCTTCAATCTTGTTATGACGTCTTTCACTCAGTTCTTCTTCCATCCGTACGGTAATTCTGTGCAGTTTTATTATCCATCCCGTCACTTTCGTAGACACGTCATCGTCATCTATTCTTAACGTCATGAATAATTGTTTATATTGCTTTCTTATTACCAAAAAGAAATTACCAAATTTCTTTCGTTTGTTTCTTTACTCTTCTTCCAACCTTCTGAACTGTTCCTTATCTCCTCCCTCCTTTTTTTCCATAAATATAGGCCACTGTGGGTAATTTCCGTCAAAAATAAAATACAGCATATGTCTCTCTAGAACTGAAGGTTTGATGCAATATCCAATGAGAAGATTTCAGCTAATACAGGTGAATATGGCAATGGGTTTCCCAATTCTTCTTCCATACATGATAATGGCGACCATTACCAACGATAATTTTAATAGTCTGTCCAAACCTCAACAGCACAATGTCTTTGCTTCCCTGTTTTTCTATATTCATTCCCTCCAACCTTCAAAATATCATGAAAGCTCGCACACCCTGGAAATCCTTTGCTACTGAACTGTTTTTCTATTTCCAACATTTCCATTGCTAGAGTTCGTCGGATTAAAAAAAGTCTTCCGTATTGGTTCAATGGAAAATCAGAAATTTTTAGTACGTCCTCTTGTACATCACTCGTCGATATTAAATCACTCCCGCTGCCAACACACTCGTACCGACCCTATGACACAGCTAAAAGTACGCATAGACGTTTTTTTGCAGTTGTTTCCTCAAGTTGCATCATACTATTACCTTTTTCTCTATACACTTGCAGACGGTACACAATCAATTCTTCCGCAAATGTTTTAAACAGCAACTTTGAAATGGTAAACATTTTCTGGAATATCCAATCGGTACAAACTTCTTCACTGAAGATGAATTTGATCACCATGTCTTTCGATATATCATAAAATGTGGGACGATGCTTATTTTCCGTGTTGGCTTCCAGGTCATCGTCGCCAGCGTTTTCGTAAGGTTCCTTTTTAATTTTTTCAAGAATTCGCTGCACTTGATTTTGAAGTTCGATTGCTACGGTAATTAGATGTTCTTTTCTTTTCTTCATTTTCCGCTAGGTTGGTCACTAATCCCATGTTTCTGCGGCCACTACTTACGGTTTTGCTCTCAATTTTCCCCGTCATCAGTAGATTTGATACAATCACATCTTGCTTATTTCTCCACCAGTTGCAATTTCAACAACATCAGTTGTAGAGAAAAAAATCCCTGAACGTCCACAGCGCTTTATCAAATAACTTTTCGAATTCCGTCACAGTAGTACACGCATGTTGTTTTTTACCCACTGATTTTCAGCCACGTTTCCCAATTCCATCGCACGAACTATCTGAGGCTTTTCAACAACATTGTACACCACTACTACTAGAAGCCGTTTTCTACTGTCCTACATTTCTAATTTCGCAATTTGACTTGTCGCGGTTTGACTTGTCATGCCCCGTCTGCTATTTATATGTCCATACATTTTTCTCCTTCTTCCTTTTTCATATTCTATGTCTGATACGGTGATTGATTATATCTTTCTTGATCGCGCACTGTATGTACATGAACTTGTGCAACACATGCGCTTTCATGAAATAAAAATTCGAACTCAGCACCCACACATACCCATAGTGTTTACAACAAAAAGTGTTATTTTTTAGTCAACTGAGTGCCCCTAACTCGAGATTCCCTCACTAGAAATGCCCTAAACGGGACATCATTTTATTTAATTATGAGTGAATGTGTATAGCCCTTTGGAACAAAAACGTCACATTTTGCAGTAGTCAAGTGGCTCTAGATCATACACCACTCATAATATGGTGTAAGTGTCAAATTTAATAGTGATTTCTTGATAATAACATGCAGATGTGCGACTTTAATTTTAGTATTACGTGGGATATTGGTGGGACAATAAGGAAAAATAATGTGACATGTATTTCAGCTTAGGGTCCATTAGGCTTTTTTTATCAAATTAAAATAACTTAGTCGCAAGTCAATCAAATCAGAGTAAAATAAAAATTTAGTATAAAAGCGCAGAACACAGTACAATTTGTAGCTGTATCCAATTGTAAATAATCATTTAGTTTTTGAAACGTTTGGCAAGTTAACTATGTTGTGTCAACTGTGCGAATCTTGAGTAACATTTCTGGAGAGAATGTTGATGTATTTAAGAAGCGTAAAAGGACGTGAAGAGCCGATTGATGTTGACTGAATCAATAAAAGCGAACCGAAATGAAGAAGGTCCGAGAAGTTAATGACACCATAAACAGTGTTGAATTTTGACGACATGTCATGAAACATAATTTATGTAGTAAAGAAGGATTCTGTTTGGGGATAGTTATTTTAGGGAGGTAAATCGTTCTAGTAAGAAAGTGACTTCTTAGAATTTGTGATTTTGTAGGTCTTCTTTATAACCTCTGTACTTTTTAATCGTCTCCCAGATTCACTTGAAGACCCTACTTTATGTCTCACCTTGACTTTATGAGTCACGAGTAGAATCATATGTCGATGTGATCATATCAAATCATTGAGTAAACCCAAGTTCTCTCTATAGTCTTCTCCGTGTCCCTTTCCCAGAGCAATAGTATATTGCAGTGACGGTCGATAAGAATCAGGAAAACATTTTGCCAAGTTATTCATATCAAATGCGCGGTCATCAGGTTCGGGCTCACACCATCCCAAGGTCATTGTGTTTTGTTCGAAATTAGATTCCATCTCTTTCCAGGTTACGAAAAAGTACCCAACATCCTCAAAGAATGAATTCCTCGCTGTCTCTCTATACTTGTCCATCTTTGTAGTAACATGATGGTATTGTTTTTCTGATACACAGAGAGTAATTTAATACCTGGTCATAGATTCACTACCTTTCTTGACATTCTATCCTCGTAGTTCGTCGGAGTTTGAATTGCGATCTACAACGGACTTGGTGCTACTTATCCCAACTTGTTCCTTCTTCTTGAATGTAAGATCTATGTGTTCTTATGTAACGTAACCTGGAGAAGTCACATGTGTTGTTTCACGTAATTGGCGCTTGTTTAGATACCTCCGAAACGTCATCTTACTGTCGGCTTTTGTATATACCGGAATTATTCTGTTACATACCGAGGAGCACAATCAGAATTAATCCCCTCCTAAATTGACTGAAAAACTTAACAATACCATTTTTGTAAATGACTTTCTTCTCTCTCTCCATTTTGGAGAACATGAGAACTTTTAAAGCAGTGTCTGCTTGTCTATTAACCTCATGACCAATACAGGCCTTCACTAAGGATAAGACGACTTCTACAGAACATCTTTCAAATACAAACTGCATAAACTCGTCGTTAAAAAATGTTCAAACAGAAGTACACATCGCTCTATTTGTTTTTCTTTATCTAATGTTGTTGCTTTTGTTCCTCTCTCCGAACCCAAACGAACAGCAGTCATTTTTTCATGTCAATACCAAGCTGATCACATTTCTTATCAATTGATCCAATGTCTTCTTTAACTTCTTCCTGGATAGCTTCAATGCGACCACTAGTTCTTCGTTCGACCCCCAATAGGATTTGACGCAGTATTTGGCCATTTTCCAACAGTTGGTTCTCCTGTCTAAGAATCCTTCCCGTTACTGGTAGTATTGATATCTGTAAATCCCTACCACTTGACGTATTTAGTGGTACTAGTACAGTCTGTAGTCGCTGTGGTTTGGATCTCACACATTCCATATCATTTATTTGGCTTGTTTCTTTGTGACAGTCATGTTGGTCTTCGTTACGATATACAAGAGTACTATCTACTGAATATTAATTTACCGTATCATTACTGCTTCTTCTAGCTGCTGCAGGTGTTTGATGTACTATCGGAGTTAGTTCTCGGTGCATATCGCGCCTCTCGAGAGATTCTATATTGGTTGTATCTCAAACAAGACCCGGATTTGAAACTTCTTCAACTTCAAGATCTCCTGTTAGTCCATCATCAATATGCCCTAGATCAGGCTCATCATGTGGTGAGATCTGCGCACCTTTTCTAGTAGGTAAAACAGCTAAATTACTAGCGCTTCGTGCTATACTTCCAGATGGCAGTGACGTATTTTCCCTTCACTTGTTCTTCGAAATATGCAGTTTTTGTGCCATAGAAATTTCACGCTTAGACATTGAAATATTTTTCGACGAGAATGGCTCTTCCAAGAATTTTCAACAGGAATTTTACTTTCCAGACTGTTGACCATGCCGAGGAGAATAGATGTCAAGGTGCTAAAAGAATCTCGAAAATTCAGAAAAAAGTTGAGGATGAAATAACAATACTGGCGTCGACGTGCAAGAGATTGGAAGGAAGACATCAGTTTCGATACAATAATCGCATTCGAAACCGATCTTTGCATTGAAGACTTGAGTACACGCTTGTTGTGACCCGATTCCCACTCGTGAACTGGGTCCCACTTTTCCGTTGTTAGTTGAATACTTTTAAATTTGAACGGGCAATGATTTAAAATATGAATAATTCCGTTGTCCATTTTGAATTGAGTAGACTTTCGTACAATCCGTGGCGAACTTCATCCTACTCTAGTGTTGCTTGTTGAATAGTTTTCAATTTAAAAGGGCACGATTTTCAAATTTTCAAATCAAAATAATTCCGTTGTCCATTTCTTTTCGTGTAGACTTTCAAACGAGTTGTAGAGACATCAGTGCCGCTCCAACATCGAAAAATTACGACCTTTATTTAAATTATAAACTATACTACTCCATTGTTGTACCTTCAGCTCTCTTTCCACGATGTCATTGACGCGATTGCAGAATGGCATTATCACTGACACGATTTAAATGAACATACCAAGACTCATCCTATTTCTCTTACTCATGACTTGTTCCACTAGCAGAATGGCATTATCAATGATACAATTTAAATGAACACATACAATGAAAACAAGGAAAGAATTAAAAAAGTAAACATTTTAATCTTTTAAGATCCTTTTTTTCTTTAAATTTTTCTGTTTTTTCTTTTTAGAAAAAAGGGAGCAAGGGAAAAAACGGTTATTTCATGATCGGTGTGGGAGAATGTAAATTATTGAAACATAACTATGTCCGATAGTACGCAGCACACGGTTATGACCAGTTCCCCAGACCCATTTCTCATCCCCTACAGAATTTCGTGTGTGCAGAGTCTGTATGACCCTCACTAATGTAATAGGAACTTCGTCAAACTATGTATCCTTTATACGTATGTGAGAGATGTGAACGGGTTGCACTTTTGGCATATGTTTGTACGTTCAACTCCATCATGAGTTCACTTCTTGATATCTTGAAGATGTTGTGGACGGGGTTGATGGTCGAGGTATAGAATTCGGAAAGGGAAAAAAACCATCCAGTTTGTTGACTAATCACTCTGGAGTTTCTGTTGAATCATCATCAAAAAAATCAGGAAGAAAAATACTTCATCATGGTTGAAATTAAGATGAACACCGGACAGTAAAGCCATGTATGCAATGAGGAAGAATACTTGATGGTAAAAACGATTATGAAAGGTTAGATATGAGTGCGTAACAACAGGTAGAAGCAGTTACCATGAATAAACAACACGCTACATGATGCAGACGAAAACAATCGTAGGAAATAAGATGTTGCCCGTTGACAATCCAAAGCTCGGTACGAGAAGGTTCAATAATTTTAATAATATTAATGTACTCTGAAACGTGTAACTGGAAAGAACCAGCTATTGGCTGATTATGCTTACATGTAGATACGTGTAAATATTTTACCCCCTGAATGAAAGTCCAAAGCAAACATCTCCCCGCGGATAGGACGGGACAGGACAGGACATCACGACCTATTCTATGGGGAAGGGCAGGATACCCTTCTCTAACAGCTTCTGTTTTGGATTCCGGCACTACGGAGTCCTCCACATTATGTCTTTGGACAGTAGCTTCAGTCTAGGGATAGGCTGATCAAGGCTACCCCCGTGAGGGAGAAGTTCTTCTTTGAACCTTTTTGTAAAATTATTTCACTTATAAGACGGAAAAAATGAAATTGACTACAGTATCGGACTAACAAATCAACAAACAACACGTTTGGAACTTGTAGACATTTTTCAATAACAATTACTACCTCTTTATTTCCCTTTCTATTTCGTATCCATATCCGTCTACCACCACGTCAACAACAAGCCACGCCCACGTAATCAGATTCAACATCCACAACAATTTCCCGCATAATCAGATAAACCGTCAACAATAAAACACGCTCACAAAGTCAGATACAACTACGGTGTCTGCATCGCGTTTGAAAATACCAAGGCGGTCTAGTAAATTAGATTAGGTTGTACATAATTCGGGCAACAATATTGAAAGGAGAGGTCGATCCAAGATCAATTTTGACTCGCGTCTTCCGAACACTTCAGATCAATTAGAGGTCTTGTGGATTGTTGATTACGAGTTCGTTTGGTGGCCAGCTCCAGTCCTGGTGACAAAGAAGTTTGGTATCATGCGAAAAGGCCAATCCAAATTAATTGGCACCGGAACAATCAGGTATAAAAGCCAACTAGAACATAATATTACAGATTGCCAAGTTGATTTCATGATTAACGATGATCACGGGGCTAGAGTGAGTAGCTCTGGTCGGAAAATATCCGAGCAAAAATTCATCTGCCCTTGGATGTTTACATCGCTCCCAAGTGACTGTGAACTCACTGATACAGAGTGGAAACAATGATAATGAACCGAAGACAAAGATTTTTAAACATCTCGAAATTATCTATGTACTGAAGAGCTTTCATCCATTTGTAGCGCGTATAATACATTTTCAACCAAAATAGCAGTTGTTGAGCAGGAGATTTCAATGCATGAAGGAAAGGAAAAAGTATTAAACATTCAATTACACACCCATCCCGAGCTTCTGAACATCTTTGCCTGAATTTTAAGACACTGATTTCACTATGCCGATGGGTCGAACTTCCATATGCACATGCTATTTCCCTTTTTATGTCTAGAAAGGCATAAGACACCGAAAGGCGATATCTACAAATTTTAGGAACTCTCGGAGATGATGTTCCAGGTGGAGACTTAGTAAAAAAGATTCAAGTGGACAGAATTGCGGTTGGGCACTGCCTATTTCGCTCGGTAATTTAACCAGGTCAAAATGATATGTAGATTATTGGCGGTGACTAGATTTCAGATCAAACTATGAATAAGACACATGACAGAGACCCAATAACAGTTAAGTACTTTGAATGTGAACTTCGCAATCAGGACGAGTCGCTTGGAAGATATCTTAATCTGTGGCGTATTGTATAGTTGTATGAGGGCGTAATGATGGCACCAACGTAACTAGAGTGGCATCAACGGTCTCAAATGGACGGGAATTGAGAAACACCTTCATTTTCACTCACATGGCGAAAGGCACCTTCCTCATGGGGTAGATATTCGACAACCGACGCTACACAGACTGGGACTATGATTCCAGGGGTTATAGATATCAGCATCCCGTGTGTCATCGGCTACGGGCATACAACAGCCACCGAAATTAAATTTCTTCTTCAAAAGATTGTTTACAAAAAAAGAAAGAATTAAAAAAAGAGGAAAAACTTTTAAAAAAAGGAAAGAATTTGCTGCATGGTAGATGTTTTTGTTAAGACGACAGGCCTAATGATTTCAAAGAGGAACGTTTCAAGGATTTTTTTTAAAAAAGGAAGGAATATAAAAAAGGAAGGAATAATAAAAATGGAAAACTTTCTAACAAAAAAAGTAGTGGCAGCGGTAGTAGCAGTAGTGGCAGTGAGATTTTTTTGATGAGTTTCATGATGGCAGGTGGTGAAAATGTTCCCCAATCATCACAATCTATGGAAGGACGGCTGTGTGCAGGTCGTAATCTTGGAATGGGCATTTTGAGTTTTTTGGGGATTAAACAAAAAGAAAATTCCAATAAATTAAAAAAAGCAGCAATAAAATTAGAAAAATACAACACTTTTTGGGTAGAACGCGCGACATCTCATGGACTTAGTTCAGAGAGAGGAAATTATATTGGTGGCAATGCGGCGGCGGGGTACGGGTATGTGTTTCGGTGGTCCTTTGTACATGGCGCACAAAATTGACCGCCAATTCTTAGTTCATTTTTTGCTGCGAAACAGTTTCAAAATTTAAATTACGGAAAATCATCCATTTTCAGAAAATTTACTTTCAATCAAATTCTTACACTCCCATCCGATCATCAACTTAAAATCATCCCAAAATTCTTCACCATATCACCATAATCGTATGTCCAACTATTCTAAAACTGCCGCAATGAATCATCATCATTAGGATCTGTTCGGGACACCTTGGTAACACCTATTTTTAAATCTGTTGCCATCATTTCCCGAACCCTTGCCTCATTTATTAAGACACATTTTCCCCCTTCCGTACAGCGATGAACCCTTGTTGGAAAAAATAATTCAATCTTACCTGCAAAGAATCTCTCCGGTATCTCTACTATATTTACAGATAAGAGGAACGCACGCTTGTCAATTATTTCCGCTTTCCTCACAACAACTGCACACAATCACGAAAAAAAATGTCAACAAACAAAGTACTAAGCGACGATCACAACATGATTTTTATCCGGTAAGTGTACGTTCTACTACGTAATGCCATACCCAGACCGCTCGTACAGCAAGCGTTAAATACGGTAAGCACTGCATATCAATCTGGAGATTATACAATCGATGAGTCGAAATTTGACTCTGTTCCAAACTTTAAACTTATACTTCAGAAATATCCCGACCTTACTACATTAATTGAAAATTCCTCTTAGTTTTCATCAAACGGGCTTCGCAGCAATTTCATCTGTGCAACATCCCTGGATTCGACTGAACAATTTGCAAAATTTCAAAAACAAGTAGTACTATTATGAGGTTCATTTGTAAAAGATTTGCAATCGCAAGTAACACATCTATAAACTAGTCAGGCAGGATCCACGAAACATCGAGTGATTTGTGAACGTAACACGCGGCCAGTTTAGAAGACGGTGTTCTAGTTGTTAAACCATCATGGATTGAAGCATGTGAACATGCAGCATTAAGAATTAGTGCTGAAAATCATTTATTACCACCTTTTTCATGTATGAAAATATGTTATTCTGGATTAGAGGTTGAAGAGACATCACATATTCAAAAAATCGTTAATGAGTTAAGTGATAAATATAATAAAGTATTAGATATTAAATTTACTCATTTAAGTTTTAATACCGGTACTGGCAAAAAATATGAACATGCTATAAATAATATGAAACATGTTTTTGTTGTTAAACCAAGATGGATTGATGAGTATTCAAGACATAATGTATAAATTGATGAAACTCTTTTTCAATTAATTAAAAAAAATATAAATAACGATGGTTGTATATGTAAAGGTCATATTACATCTGTTGTTAATGCTACATTACATTACTTTACAAATAATTAATCGCCACCTTTTCAACATAATCGAAATGGTAAAATATTACGTTGTAACGACAATGATAATAACAATAATAATGAAGAAGAAACATTAACCGGCCCTGCTTTAGATGCGTTAAGATTGTATTTAACAGAGACTCCTATTCATGATGCTGAAAAGAATGGACCAATAAGGTCAAAATAATTACGTTACGCAGGAGGTATAGCATTATAAGATGCTTCTGCAACAAGCTTTAATTATATTACTGCATTATGGGTGCCTGTATTATCATATACTAAACGATCAATAAGACAAGTTATTGATTCTAGTATTCCTATAGTACCATTAAGATGGTTAGAAAATCATGTTAAACATGGATTCATATTATCTTCAACTAATTACGCAACGCCTGATTGGGAACTTGGACGTTCTACAACTAGTGATAATATAGATAAAAGATCTGGAGATAGAATATATGGATCATTTCTAGTATCTCAAGTTGTAAGAAATTCAGTTCATTCAATGGAATAGGAGTATCATTAGGTGGGTTGTTGTTACGTGATGAATCAGCATGCAAAAATGTAAAATATCAATAAATGTCTGGTAGAGCTAATACATCAACACATGATTCAAAAGGTCCATAATTTATGGGAGTACCTACAAATATATTTTGCGCAAGTGATGTACAAATACGTGAGAGTAAATTATTAATTAGCAAAGTAGCAAAGTTAGAATATAAATATGTGGAAGCAGTAACACCATTTCCGGTAAATTGATGAGAAGTATTAGAAGAATTACAAAAAAGGAAACGGTGTATATTATTTAAACCAATAAGATATTCGGTACCATTTAAAAACTTGGTAGAAAGAAGAATTTGTATAACTATATCAGGATTTCAATATAAACAAGAAATTAATAGGAATAAAAGAAGAGAAGTATTAAGTAGATAAGAATAGTTGATGGGTCGGCAAATATTGTGAAAACGTAGGAAAAAAATACTACTCATCTTATTGCAGATGAACTATTTCGTAAGAGTAATAAAGTTAAAAAAGGAAGAGAATGAAATATACTTGTTGTTACATCCGAATGGTTATTATACAAAAACCACGCCCTATAGCGATACTGTTGAACTTATTACATTTTAATGGCAGATTGGATCAAATCATTTTTAAAAAGGCAGATTAGATAAAATATTGTTTATAAAATTATTTTATTTTTTGATCGAATCTACCAATAAAATATGATGAGTTGGACAGTTGAAACATATTTATTTCTGCAAAGATTGCAATAGTATCCATTGGAACACATGATTCAATAAATATGACACCTGTGGACGATAAAATTTGTTGAAATTGGTAAATACCTGTCACCCAGTGTTCATGATAACGGTCTCAAAATGAGACTAATCGACTTCACCATCAACAAAACAATACGCAAAATACAGAATTACTCGAACCGCCTTAGAATGGTGATAATCGTAAGTACCAACGTATCCATTCTATTAACACTGAAGTCCAAGCGCGGCAAATGCAGAAAGGATCTACAAAATCTGAACGCTCGAAAGCGGCTTATAAAATCAACAAATTTTAATCTAAACAGCTTCTTTAACGAAGCTTTCCTGACGCACTATAGATTTTCACGGGACCAAATCAATGAATTGGTGCAAATTATCGATTTCAACCACGGTAGTACTGCCAGGTAAAACTACTTCTGTAATTAATTGACGGCTTGCTTCACATCGCTTAGACGCGTAGCCGCACCGTGCAGATGATTAGACCTTAAACGGATATTTGGTATGCGTATAACGGTTCTATTTGAGGTCTTTTGGGAGGCCATAACAACTTTACTGAGAACTTGGTCCACGTTATAGCAACTTTTAGGACCGATTTGATGAACGAACTTACAATAAACTACGCATAATCCATAAGGATTAAGTGCCTAGATGTGTCCGTTTTGTATATTGTACTAAAATACAGATGTACAGGCCGAGTTTTGCAGGTGTTCAGTAGAGCCTTCGCTACACCTCACCAATTTTCACATAGTAAATGCATGAGTGCGGTTCGAGTGTCTGTGGAAGACTCCTATAAAGACTTAAAACAAATATGGTCCCCTCGGGATTACAAACGTATGTGAAAAGTGCGTGAAGCGCGTATTTCCATTATTTTCAAATCTTCAGCATTACTTTGAAACTTCAAAGTATGCTTGCAGCATGGAGGACAAGTACAAAGTACTTTTGGTGTGGATCCGCCAACTCTAGCCCCTTATTTTTAATCGCACCCTACAGACTAATTTAATAAAAAATGGCAAACTAACAATTTTACTTCTTTGTTAATTGCTTATTAAAAGCCAAGAGTAATCCTGAAAGTTCCTTCCGACCCTTCATACACATTTGTCTTTTCCCGATATCCAATTCATGACTACGTTTCGTAAGTTCAAAGAGTCTATCTTCCAACTTAAAACGACGATTGTTTAATTCCTGGTCACACAATAGAAGATCGTTCGTTTCCTGTTATGAGCCTTTATGAAACTTCATTCTTTTCTCGTCAATTTTAAACACCTTCGTTTCTTACTCTGACATCCATTGGATGTGATTGTCCAACATACGACGATCACACTAGTCTGATTAAAACACAGGACCCCTCGACACAGAACCAGGAACATAATTACCCAAAGATGGTGATGTTACTTCAACTTCATTTGGTAACACCACTGCACCAACTGCACTATTTTTGATACTATCTCCAGCTTCCTGTATTCTCCTGTCAATTGTAGTGCGCTCCTCCTTCTCCGTCCTTCTTTCGTCTTCCCTTTCGTCCATTGGTAATACTACATCATCCAGTAGTTCTTCATGCTTGCCCCTTATCTCTATTATACCATTACGCAGCTTCATGTACCCTTCTAGCCGTTCGGTGATCGGCAACCACTTTCTACAAAACCGATCATTTAATTATTTCCACATTGGCTTCGTTGTTCGAAGCCAACTTTCACTTGGAATCTGACTGATAAATTGATTCAGTACTTCTTCAAAGTTTTGTTGGGCTTCACCGCTTCGTTCGATATGCGCATCGTTGAAGACTACAGACGTCAACAGTTAAATTTCCCACTCCGGGTTGACATGCAGGCGTTACTTTCGTATTAATTATACGTACGTCCCCGTGCCTCTACTTGCAATGTCCTCTGGAATGGTCCGTACATCACTGTTTTAACCTCCATTCGCGTTCGTCGCAGAGGTGCAGGTAGTCAGAGGATTGCAGTTAGTCGCAGGCGTGCAATAGAAACAGTAGTCAATATAAGTTCTTCGTAGCAGAGTAGGAGTAAATGAAGGAACGGGGTGCTGGCAGAGGAACGAACGTATAGTTTCATTAAAAGGAACAGGTTTGGTGCCAAAGGAACGAACGAAACGTTTTGTTGAAAGAGTAGGGGTGGCGCCTGAAATTTGTTTAAAGGGACTGGATGTTTCAGAGGAGTGAACGTAAGTATTCGTTCAACCGGACGCGCTGGACACAGTTAAACGAACTTAATGATTCGTTCAAAATAAATGGCTGTTTGCCTGCTGTTGCCTTCGTAGGGGTGTACTTAGGTACGGGTGACAGCATAAACACCGGACACCGAGCGGCTCCGAATCTTCCCCTAGATTGCGAGCGCGTTTGTCTTATGGAGGAAGGATATGGTGCAAATAAACGAACGTAAAGATTCGTTCTTATAGATGGCGGTTCGGTGGCGGTTTTTTTGGCGCTACATTTTTTTGTAAGTAGTTTTTTTGGGTTTTGGTTTCGGTTAAAAAAACGAAAACAAATTGACATGCCGCCGATTTCTTGGCAAACCGCTGATTTCTATTGGCCATCCCAAGCTATTTCAAATGCACTTCAATTAATTTTAAGACGGCAAATGAGATGACTTTTTTTGTTTTTCACATGAAAAAAACGTGAATGACCTGTACCGAAAATCCCAAGTCATTGTTAATAATTCATCAAACAATAACTCTCTATTGTCAATGGTGATTCTTGCTGGATGAATCCTGTTAAATCTAATTGGGACATTTCGTGACAGGGACCGTACAAAAAATCCGATGGTGATTTTTTAGTACGGTTGTAGTAACGACGTTGTTGAGAAGGAGTTACTAGGCGTCGTCGTTAAGAATGTGCTTGATGAAAGCGTGGTTTTCTTTTAGTTTTTTGTTCGTACCCTGAAGGAACGTGAGGAGTTATCTTGTCCCGGTGGCTGGGTGTTGAATAGGGCTAATATAGTGCGTCAAACTGTATTTATGCTTAGGTGTAACTGCTCCATACAGTTACACCTTGCGTTCTAATGTTTTGAGACCTCTAAGTTCGATTACAAGGTTAAGGTCGTATGTTTAAATTTTAGGTTGGTATCATTCTTTCAATTAGATGTTGAAGGAAATTGTTTTTCCTTTTGTCTTTTTGCTTACAGTGTCGACCGATGCGTAGATGATTCATGCGATCGGTACAGACGGTAAGAAATTTGTAAAGTGAAATATTGAGATGGTGACGTTATAAAAATTTAAAATTTCACAGAGAGATTTGAGTTGTGGTTTTGGGTGTAGATGTAATGGCACGGACGATTTGAAAACGGAGAAGTGGAGGTTAAATAGGGCACTGAATTATGCGAGTTCTCGCGAACAGTTAAGGGCTTAATGTAGTTATTTCGCCAGGAATATGACGCCAATAGGAGACTTGACCGAACGTATAGCCCTCATAATATCGACGCCGTGAAGGGAATAATTTAAAAACCGTAGGGGTGAGAAAATAGTGTTGTGGGAGCCAACCAAAGGCCGCCATGAGGCGTACAGTACGAAACACTGCATATTGTGATTATGTGATTTCTTGACGAGTGCAGAAGCATTGCAGCCCAAACTGTATACATTGTAATGTGAATACATTTTAATGTGAGATTTTATACAATCCGTGCAACACATTTGCGCAGTTATGGCATTGTAGCCGAATGGACAAACTACCAGATTGTAACAGAGAGGCCGTCAGTTCAAACCTTACACTGACACTCTAGTACTCATTCTTTCATAATTAGCTGTAGAATAAAAGAGAAGGATCTTTTTCGTAGTGTGCGTTGTACCCACACTAACTATTGTAAAACGTGAGACGTAAGAGGACTTGGGAAGAATTGGTACACTCCCCCACCTTAAAGGCCGAGACTGTCGCGGGAGTTTTTAGATAATATCTGCTATAGGGTGCGTCGATCTAGCAACTTGATGAAAATCTTGGGAACATTTTCGTACACTTGTCGAGTCAGTTAGAGTGTGTCCTCACCAGAACGTAGCCTTTTCCAGCATACCAGTACTTTTAGACCCTTATCAGTGTCTAAAATACGTAGCAGACGGGAAACGGGCATCCCTGTTTCTGAACTTAAAATGTGGGACATTATGACTCTGGTGTCTAGTGAGGCG
>JAULBU010012635.1:0-14051 GCA_032358235.1 Odonthalia washingtoniensis | reverse complement strand
ATACCCTCCTTTGCTCTTTGATTTTTATTATTGGGTCGTGAGAATCTAGTCCCTCCCGTCGAGTCTCCTAGGAATTCCTACCGTGTGAGTAGTATTGTTCTATTCTTACCACTGTCCATTCGACTTCTCTTGCGATCGTTGCGCAGGAATGCTAGGGCGTTGGGTCGCTAATATGCGAGCCCATGGCGATCCTGGGTTCGCGATTGGCCTAGCGTAGGTCGCCGTTTAGGGTGACGCTTCGCCGGGTTGTTGCATACGTAGGTTTTCTTATTGTGGTCCTGTTGACTTGGTTGTCAGATGCTCCCTCCTGGACGGACTCGGTGTTGGTTAAGACGTAGACTTCATTGGGGTTTAGGTTATAGTTTGTTAAGCGGTAACTTGCATTCTTTTCCCTCATCAATTCCAGCATCGAATGGTTTTATACCTTTCAGCTACCTCTCTTTTGCCTTTCCACACGTGTAGTATGATACTATTGTATTAAATATTTCTAATTTGTCTAATCCCCAGTTAGGTCTATGATAGTCTATTCTGTTACACATGTCGTCCTCGGTGTGTTTCCTGCTTGCAGTATCACTTGATTCATCCGTCTTTACTATTCTTCTATCGATGATGGTGTCATCGTTTCCTTTTATATTTCATATTCCTGTCTATTTATCCATTCATAATGGTCCGCTCCTTCTCCTACTCCCGTCCATCCCATAAATGTCCCTCGACTAATTTATTTCCATAAAGATCCCTTTTAATGACACTCAAAGTAGTTCCCTAATTAACACTACAAAGATTCTACGGCACACCCAACCATCAAATCTCCACACACCAACTATCCACACAACACCGTATATACACGTGTTGATCCATTCACCCACCGTGATACTGTATCTGTTACTCCTTAAACTGTCATACCTCATAACACTGATCGTACATCTCTAAGGTGCCGGTCAGTTCATGCGTACTGTGTATACTTCGACATGTAGGGACCGTGTTAGGAGTAGAGAGACCATTGTATGGATTTACGGCAAGCAGGTTATATTGGTACCTGACATATCTAGATCACCATACTCAACCCCTCGGAATGATAAAAGCAACAATGGTCCAATGTGTACTAATGAGACATGTTGGAGACAGAAATTTGGAAGGGATTGCGATATTGCAGGTTGAAGATAGTTTAGTAATTTACAAACCATCATTCCTGAAAGATGAATAAAGTTCAGCCCACAATTCAAAGGAAAAACAAATAGTGGTGCTTGACAAGATACCCATCAATTTCAACGGTTTCAACATCACAAAATCAAACCAGAGATGGATCACGATGACCCACAGTGAAAATATTGACAAAATAAAAGTACAAGATGACTTGACATGATTCAAGAACAAACGTGCAATGATTCAATACATTGGTCTCAATTGTCGTCCAGATGTATGTTTCAGCGTACAATTAATCGCCCCAGGATTAGAAGGGACAAAGTTAGAAGAGTACACAATTCTAAAGAAAACTATTGTGCATTTGCGCAAAACAAGGCATGTAGAATTGATATTTAAAAAGTTACATTTACCAACAACGAAACTGATATTTCCCACAGATGCGAGTTTTGCAAAACGCGAGGGGATTGAAAAGACAGTTAGGCTTCGTGATTCTGCCAGGATCCATAGTGGATTATGTTTGATGCCCCGGCGGGGCATCAAACAGTATCCACTATGGATCCTCCAGATGCAAACGAGTGACCTGTTCCGTGATGGAATCGAAAATAAACGTCCTCGTATTGGGATTTTATAACCCTTACGCATTGAAACATATGTTAGAGGAAATACTAAAATGGAAGGTGATACTAGAGGCATATATAGACAGTAAAATCTGATGTGATCGCTCAAGATGATAGAACAACCGAGAAATGCCTCCAAATTGACGTGTGTACATTGAAAGAATTATATGGTGAGGGAGAACTTTTGAAATTTTGTTGGATGCCGGAACACTTCAATGCTGCAGATCCTTTGACGAAACAGTTGGTTTTATGAAGATGGCGCTTTGGAAGATGATGGAAGATGGAGTGGTTGATTTGAACCATATTGGTTGATCTTCTGTCGCAAACAAAAGAAAAACGTTGAAGTGTCAAGAAACGTAAGAGACGGTTTGTTCGCAAGGAAAGTGGGACATCCAAGAAGCGGAGGAAGCGACCGATACCAGGTCTACATACTCGCCATTTAAGGCCACAGTATGAGAACTGGTTTTCAGTGTCTTGTTGTCACATAGGTTACAGTGAATTGGAATAATGGAGGATAAAGTAATATGATAAACACACCAATTGATTTGTTTTACAGTATGCAACATTTCTGAAGAACTCAACACGTGTGGGAGTGTTTTACAGAATTGACCAATCAGGTCCACATTTTTGTTATTCTTTGAAGGACCATATTTGATCTGTATGCAAGGCACGGAAAGAAAATTTGAAAAGACGGCCACGACACGTGTATTCAGGTCCATGGTGGAATTTAGCTTTGCATATATAAATACATGCTGAAACGAGAACTTTTGCTCAGAAAGAATAGAGATAACAAGAATCTATTTAATAAACAATGACGCGAAAAATATCCGCAAGGTTATCATACCGTCACCTGAACAAGGTTGGAAAGGACGAGGCCATCGCGCCACAACACGTACAAAATCTAGCTGAAAGGCGGATTGTTGTAACACCGCTATTCAATTGAGGACGGCTACTAACCGCTAGTTTAGGTTTAGTGAAAGACGAGCTCAGTTCAAAGTGGTGGAAGTCGGTAATTACGTGTTTAAAGGTAAGCAGAGGAAACTTGACTACTATTTAAGTTTCCTCTGCTTACCGGTAGTACAAGCACGTGATATCAAACGTACAGATTGAATATCTACGTAGCAATAAAATCCAGAAGTAGAACCAATTAATATATAGAAAGAAAGGTGAACGACAGACAAATATATGACACGTGTCAAAAGTTATATACAGCAGTGAGACATAGAAGTATCAATTATTTCGGAATGATACAAAATAAAACAATACACGTGTCAAGGGTGGAAGACAAATAAAGGAGGATGATACACGTGTATAATAGAGTATTCATCCAGCTTGACTGGACGATACCATTAGGTATACGCGACGGCCATGGCCGGGTGGGACAAAATAAAGATCATCATCATCATCTCAATTAACGAACTTCAAAGTCATCCGACAACCCCTGTTTCCGTAGTAAGGACAGTTCTGGTAACGACGCCCCCAATTGGCCTACTAGTGCATTACCTGGGGAAACCCCAGTTCGACGCAGGATACCAACCTGCTAGCAAAGACTGCGAGGTTTTGTATCTTCGATCGCGAATTAGTATCGAGCGTTACAGCCATCACCAGCCCCCTCACAGACCCGATACATCCTGGAACTCACTCATTATAGCTTTGACGAGAGTGAAAGGGTTCTACACCTGAGCCATACGCAAGTGCATAGTATCACACTAATTACGGTACGGACGGATATAATTTTTTAATAAAGGAGGTTAGGATACAAGTGACACCGCACGCCACAAATGTCACAAATGCACAGGGTGAATGACTTAGAACGAGAAAAGGGGATAGGGAAGCCAAAGAGGGAGAGATATAAAATTGTGGGTAAAGTAGGAGGAAAGAAGGACAGAGAGGGATAATAATTAAGTTCCAAGTAGATAGGCTCAACAGTTACAACTTTTGTTTATCGATAAATATGACGCCACCGAAAAAAGACGCACAGAAGAAGAAACCACTGACTAATATGAACGAACAAGTGCGTCAATCTGCACGATTAGCAGGAATCCCTGTTGCTCAAGTTCCCGTGAAACTTCCAAAACTGGACCTAGGACCATAATGACGACACCGACGACAACATCAACTTCAAATGCAATGAGCTCATTCCAACATAATGAGAACCCAATCAAAGTCCACTGAAAGGAACCAGTACCTCAGACCATGCAGAACCAAGCAAATCAAATAGAACCTGAAAAATTGATGGAATTCGAACCAGTTCACTCCCAATTGACAGCCGAACCGGAACCGCCAAATAAGGATGCAACTGATTCTGAGGTAAAAACATACGATAAAAAGGTACTGACATACTCAAAGGACATGTTGAATGCCTATGAAGAAACCACAATAAAATGGAAACGTCTCTGGCTATATTCCAGGACCGCATTCAGATCGAGATCCATCAGACTGTGGTCCCGAGCTGCCGTGGCTATTTGGGCGCACTTTATAATTGAAAGAGTGGTACATATAGACATGACCGGTGAAAAGATAAGTTCCAATTCCGTCATTGAACCATTATATCTAAAAAACGACGTCTCACCCGAGTCTGACTATGTTGAAGTGAATGAATCCATTGGAGAATTAGAAGAGAAGAAGCAGGCAACCCAAGAAACCCAAGACAAAATACGATACTAGAAAGTGAATATCATGAGAGAAAGACAGGCTGATCGTAAGGGAGAAAGATAAACCTAAACCGAACAAGAAAGGGATGATATTAAAGACCAAATGTCCAAAAGGCGAAAACCAATAGGCGATCCATCAGGCAACCATTCATCAACTGATGAAGATAAAGACGCAGTGGAAACAAAGAAACCAATAGCCTCAGATATCGAGCATAAAGATGAATACCAAAACAGAGGAGCGCAGTCATCACAAGACTATAGAGACAACGAAATAAAATACCACAAACGCGGCCTAAACGGACCGGTAAAGTCATTGAAGAAAGAAGAAAAATTCGGCAGATCATATGATGATGACTTGGATAGGAGTATCCGCCGATTCAAAACGCTTACAACGATGGGACAGATACCAGAGGACGAGAAATTGTAAGCCATGAAAATAATTTTAGCCGGTGATGCACTTGATTTCTTTAATGACGGAGAGGATGCATGAACAACATTTGAAGACGCTCTAGAACTAATACGGAAGTGGTACCACAGTGCAGAGGAGAGATCCATAATCTTAGCAAAGTGGTAAACTATACGTCTATCGGAGGAAATAAGGAAGGAACCGGAAGAATTAGAGCTTTCCGTATTTTGATCCTTTCTCGCCCAGATGATAAAATTTCAGAAGCAACTGGAAGACCACTACCAAGGTAATGGGTATCTGATCGATCAGTTGTTGACGGAAATTGTCTATTCGTCATAACGAATCGACTAAATGATCCTACTTGTGCGACTCTCGATAGAAAATGATTGAAGAGAGGGGCGACGGTGAGTGTAAGTAAAGAAGAGAGAGACAGTGAGAGTAAAGAAGATGTAAGTGAAAATGAGACAAACCAAGAAACGATACTAGAGATGGACGACACATCGTAAAAGGAGAAAGAACAACGATGGAGATGAATAAAAATAAGAGAGAGAAGAGATGATGGTGAGAGTAAAGAAGTGAGGAGAAGAAGCTATCATCACGGTATGACAAGCATGAACGGCTCATGGAGAAGAAGAAGCTATCATCACGGTATGACAATCATGAAAGGCGCATGGGGAGAAGAAGAAGCTATCTGCACGGCATGACATGTGATAAACGTACCATTGCCTATTTCTGTCGTCGATGTTATCAGGACATGACAGGCTAACGGGGTAAAAAGGGGGGCCAGACTACAGTACAAGGGATACATTATAGGAGAATTGTCAAAAGAAACTACCCATCACGAAATTACTGTACACTATTCAATGATGGAAACCGCAATGAAATATTATCCAAGTACAGAATTATACAATCAACAATACACGTGTTTAGATTTATTAGATTATACTGTAACAAATTAAAACATTTTCAGCATTGGCATTCTAATACAAAGGTGTAATAATTTCCACAGCTCATAGCCGATCCCGACTCCAGTATAAATAGCATAAAACCGAGGAAGCGAAGAATAATAAACAAAGAGGTACACATTAATCAAAAAACCCAGAACTCGCAATTTGCACGAACGATGCAAAGCTTCAGTACCCGGCTAGAGGAGACTCAGACCAGAGCTCCTCAACTGACCTAATCTTCAACCATTATGGTTGTCAATGACTGATAGTAAAGACAGTCTATCACACGCCTATCAACCAAGCGAACGATCGTCTCCAACTGCGAAACAATACTTGGTAGAACGGTAGTAAAAACATTCATTTAGTATTGTGGATCCGAGTTCGTAAATACATCTAGTGGCAGAAATCGAGTCCCCCCACAGGTCAAATAGCATATCTCCTAAGTTGATCGTTTCACGCGTTAATTACATATCCATTTAACACGTGTACATCATCCACTAATATTCCACACAGCGCTATTATAATATCGGTAAACGCTTACGAATTATATTATCATCATTTCATTATTATCATTGTTATTGCCGGTCTTCATATCACAAAACTTACCATACTAATATCATTATCGTCACTGTCATTGATTATCATTGTTACGTTATATTATTATTGCTATTAACGTTATCATTATATTTTTATCGCTATTAACGTTATTATTATAATATTATCTTTATCAACCCTATCATTATATTATTATTATTACTATCTTACCATTACGCTATTATTGTTGTAGTGGGTAGCTAGCCACATTTAATAAGACTGCGGAAGGGAACTTGGACATTTTGAACTTATTTATCTAGCAAATACGGATGGCTCCGTAGAAACCGAAGAACCTGCAGCAAGGTAGAGGACAATCGAATGGACACCAGGTAAGCACCTTTAACCGAATAGCAGAGATACCACCGACTCCTGAACATAGAGGAATGGCACAACAAGCCAGAAAGGACAGCAGTAGTATGCTCCCAAGGACCACAAGGTCCATGAGGTTCGAAACACAATCACCGTTAATAGTCACATCAGGTTCTCAGACGAACAGTTCCATCGGATCACGAGCCCTCACACTGAGCAAAAATAGGAAGGAACCAAAAAAGAGTATCCAAATATGGAAGATGATCCAGACTTGATTGAAGAGTCGGCCTTGGGCAGGGAAAAGGGGCATCATGCAGCAGAAATCAGAAGGAACGGAGAGGAGATGTTGATAAGATACACGAAGACGGACCCGAACTACAGAAAAAGAGAAATAATGAACTTGTAGTGCATCAGGTCATTCACGTCCAACTAAATAACCGCATGAGACGGCTATCACACCAGATCAAGAGGATGTGAAGAGATTCATGGAAACACTAAGAAAATTCGCAGAATTCATCCCAAAAGACGGAACCAATCCTGATGGGGACCCATCAGATGATGACCGGAGCTCAAGCGAAGATTAGGAGGAGAGTCGTGAATAAAAGAAAAGAGAGGTCTCGGAATAAGTGAGATGATGAAATCATTCCATGCCGAGACGGCATTTTCCGGAGCATGAGAGGAAGATCTGGATAAATGCATCAACGTGTTCGACACATTGTAGATAATGTGCAAGCTTACACATGAGGAGAAAATTAAATCTATTCCTGTGATACTATCCAGAGATGCTATAGGTTTTATGCAACCAACATGAAAAATTGTAAGGACTTCGAGGAAGCCATGAAAATGATCTTAGAATGGTAAAATAGTGAATACAAGAAGGAAATAATACTGTCCAAGTGGCAATCAATATCACTGACAAAGGCAATGTCAGAAGAACCATACAAATCAGAAGTAGAAGTCTTCCGAACCTTCGTCGCCAAGATGATGTTACTGCAAAAACAACTAGATATTAAGTACCACGAAGAACATTTCCTCAGGGACCATTTGCTGACAGCCGTGAATATCCCTTCAATACAGCTCACACTGAGGGACCAGATGCCTCGCACCACTGGTTCAAGGCTGTCAATACACAATCTAACACATATCAAAACAACTGTCGGACAACTCCCGTCCCACAGGAACGATATTCGCATGCAAAATAGAAGATGAAGACGACGCAGATGACGGTGTGCTATGTTCTTTGGGGAAGCCATTCGGCGACGACGACAAATTACAGGTAAAAGAACCATGGCCTTGTACTAAAAATTGCCACCCCAAAAGTCAGGCATGGAATCAGAATAAAAATCCAGGGAGCGCCAAACATGGATGGTGGAGAGGAGTCAAATCATGCTTCTTCTGTGAGAAGTACCACCACACAAGGACCCACAATAACAGAGAAGACATCATCAGAGCTACTGACAAGCTGAAATAGACAAATGCTCAAGCTCTATTGTCCATCAAGGACTTGTTAGCTGTCATCAACATAGCATTGGCTGAAACAGACAAATCATCCGATGATGATCATGTGAAATGGGCAGATGAATATGACCCACCGAGTACCTTGACAATGACAGAACAGGATGCTATTTAAATCGATGAGATATTAGCCAACACCTCATTTATCCCCTGGAGATCCCACGACGGCGACATGAACCATGCTTTAGAAATAATGCGAGACGGGCTGGAAACGAAGGATGGCAATGTGTTTGATGAGATAAGATTGGACACAGCCGCCAATAGACGCTCCGTAATCAGTAAATACCAATACGATGCCTACCAAAACTAATTTAGTAGAAAGGTTAGAATAAGGCTACCGACGAGATCAAGATTCACGAGGTATAGGTGGACTCGAGAAAGTGATAGGGGACGCCACCAGTAAAATAGAGGGTCACAATTCAAATACTATTCAACAAGTTGGGTCTCATCATTGCCGTCTATTTTGCGATACTAGATTTTAATATACCATCCTCACTATCAAATAAGGACATGATTGATAATGGATTGGACCTAAGCCTCCAAGAAAAGTACATGTACACAGGCTCACTTCTACAACCACTCAAATTATAGAACTATTTCCTCGTCTACCAGTGGTCCTCCAACGACACTCCATACGTATTGCATACCGAGATTTGCGGAAGATCCATCGCAAATTCGGCCAACCCTTGGTCACATCCTCTTACAACTTGTTAAAAAGGGCCAGTGGGAATAAGTTACAATATACCATAAGGAAATCATTGGGAAAGATGTCAGAAGATTGCAGTATATGCAAAACGCATTCCACCCCGCAGAGTCGATTCAGGTTGACGGGTGGGTACGGAAGAAATCAGGTTTAATCACAGGATTATCGTGGATAATATGTTCTTTGAATCAAAACCAATGATCCACATGATAGATGAGATTACCCACTTCTCTGCTGCGTCCTTCCTGATATATGAAACCATTGATGACATATTCAAGTACATTATACGACTCTGGATCCTAACCAATATGGGACCGACTGACTTTCTGGAAGTAGAACAGGGCACGGGATATGTATCCGAAGAGATGAAATCAAATCTGGAAGCAACCGTCATCACCATGGTGAAAGCTCCCGTCGAAACTACAGGAACAATAGATATTGTTGATCGCTATCAAGCGCCGCTACGGAATGAGTATATGAAAATGAGTGGAAAACTCCAAAAGGGTAGAGTAACTGAAGCAGATTGTCTGGAGTTGGCAGTCTATGCCTCCTATGCGATGTGGCACCTGACGGTCTCTTTCCAATGATGGTGGTATTCGAAACTTTGCCACGCTCCGCAAGAATCAACCCTTACTGATTTAACTCCATCGACAACTAGCCATTGAGGAAGCCAGAATTATCGTCCTTAAGTAACAGGCATAAAGAAGAATAGCCTTCGCATTACGCCATCCCCGTGGCACAAAAGAAAAAGAACTTTCATAATTCCTTCGAGATCTCCCCTCCTATTCTCCAGAATTGATATATAGAACGAAAAGAAAGAAATGGGTAGGCCCACACAAATATATATCCATAGACGGAGAAACCGCAACCATCCAATTGCCTCGAGGTTAAAGTATTTCCCGCAGCACCTGTGTAAATCCCTGGTTGAAATCGGAGCTGAAAGCGCCGATTGAACCTACTGCTCAATTTTCGGGTTACAAGAAGTTAGTGAGGTTAGCGTGAGGTGGTTTCAGTTTCTCTGGTCATTTATTATTATTAAAGGAAAATGCGATTCTAGGTATCCGCGGTAGTTCGCCTGGATTCGTGAAACGATATACTGACGCGGCAATTCGTAGTTGGGTATTGTCCGAGTTGAAGACACAGGTCGTGTTCTTCCTCATCGCTCGAGTTCTTCACGGGAACGATCTGGCACACGTGATGTTACACTTGGGGATCGCACTAGCTTCTGACGCCGTTGATTACTCAGCTCAGGGCTTGTTGGGGTTGAGTTTCCTCTTCCGCTCGTATTGACGGTTAGGTGCTATTTCTGTTTCGAATGTTGGTTCTTGTTTTTTGTTAATGTCTACCTTTCTTTATTAAATGAATCGTCCTGGATCAGGCGATGATATGTATACTACTTTTGAGATTTGTGGAACTCATGAGAAATTGGCGAGTAGATATCGTTGCTCAGAGGTGTTACGTGCTTCACGATCTAATCAAATTATTGGTCAACCTCGCTGAGCTTCAACTGTGTGTCACAGCGGCCGACGGGTGTATTTATTATGAAAAGAAAGGCGCTAGATAATGATTGAATTATGAATAGTGCCTGGAAATGATTGAATTATGAATAGTGCCGGGACAAATACAGTAATCAAAGTGTAACGACCAGCGGCGCGACGCCAGTAGCTCAATTGGCAGTTTGTCAATTACTGGGAACGGGGACCGCGAGCTCGACTCTCATCGGTGTCATGCTGAAAGAACTTGGGCGGCAAATATACCCTTTGCGGGGTATTTGCTGCATGGCGTGCCATTTGACACGTGTCAACTCAACTAGAGCAAAGCCTAGATAAATACCAAGTATTTTTGCCCACCCCTCCTTTTGCTATAATTGCGATGAGGAATTGTGTGCAACTGGGTGACCCAGATTAGTAACCATCGCTTTTGGCCTGTAGTGATAGCGGCCAGCAACAATGAATCTGTGCTTTGATTATCCTTCGTAAGGGGATCTGCAAGGAGCTGTTGTCCTAGACACCAGTGAACGGCATCGACTTTTCCATCATCGTATGCTTCTCGTATTGCAGCAAGATCGACTTTGTCGAGACGTTCTTCTGGTTCCTTGATTGATGTAGACAGTGAAAGGAGCGAGGTCCAGTCAACCGTCAGCTCTGTCGGTGCTGTGCACCTTATGTCAAATAATATGGCGCGAATATACAAGCCATTTGACATTGCATCCGCCGCAGAAAGTATCTCTGCGGTTCCACTGCTACGCGATACTCGGCGTAGTAGACGTGCGGACCAATGTATAGGGTGGATTATATCACCTCGACGACGGAATATTATATGGCCACCTCTTCCTTTGATTTCTTCCTTGGTTGCCATCGCACCATCTGATATCACGTCCAATATGAATGGATCGCTATTGCGTTCATGTGGTGAGATGTAGTACAACTCTGCGCGTTGTGTCTTGAAGCGTTTAACGACCGAAGCTAGCGTCCGTAGATGATGAGTGCGAAGGTCAGATAATTTGCTTGCAGCCATTGACGCATGTAATAGCATCAATGGATCAGACATCCTTCCAATGAACAACATCTTGCCGATTATGTGACGGTATACCGTGGCTTGTTGCTTTGTAGCTTTGTCGTCACCTTAGGGCCTGCGGCCTCGAGGAGTTTCCCCTCATTAATTTCATGCAACATGTTCGCTTGTGATAACTTGATGGAATAGTCTTCGCCTTGACTTATGTCACATCCCATGAGGGACAATGACTTACGGGTGAATTTTCCGACATTAAAGGTTGAGCTTAGGAATTCTTCGAAAGCCTTCATTCGTTCTTCTTTACCTGCGTCTCTTGTAGAGAAGTTCGAAGGCTGATGCCTTCTTCGAACCCATGCAGATATTTTTACCATAGACGGCCTCGGCCATGATTGTTTCACAAGAACTACGTTTGTCACATGCTCTAATACGATTGAAGAATGAACGCAGAGTTCGGTTGGAGTTCTAGATCAGGCCATTGGCTTCATGATCGTTTGCAGCAAAAGGGATGAGAGTTGTGCCGACACTTCCGCAGAAATCCATAAATTCGTTGGTGTTGTATTCCCTGTCGCATCTTATTGTAGAAGGGGGACCGTGACGCAAAAACGGAATACGTCTTAGCACACTTATTTGTGTGTCCATCAGTTTACGAGGCAGATGTCCTGCTTCAGACCATGCTGTACATTCGTCCACGACATGAAGGAAATTATTTCCTTCAAAGTGGACGGCGTCTATACTGATATGCGTTTGAGGATCATTCGTTGGAGGGCGCGTGCCCACTTTAGTATGGGGGCTTGGAGGAAAGTCGATTCAGCAGCCACATTCCTTTAGAATGTCTTCTATGACACTTTGTGTCGTGTGTTCCCAAAGACCAGCAGCACGAATATAAGTTGAAAGCGCAGTTGCCGTACCGTGACGTAATTGTATGTGCAACTTTTTGATGTCCTCCCTCGTCAATTTGGACTTGTTGATCGTTGCCATTGTTTGATGCTGTGCAGAATGATTGATCTTGCTCCATGGGGCGACGTAGTGCGATGTTAGCGGGCGTTCTTGAACGTTGATATCCTGTGGGTCGTCGTCATTGTTTGATTGTGCAGCTGGAGGAGATCTTTGCCTGTGGTAAAGATTGTTGACAATTGACGGGGATGAGGCAGTGGTAGTAGCAGTGCATGTCGAAATTTCGTGGCGATTGTTGACGCTATACAAATGATGAGCAACGATTTGCGTTGCTGTATTTTCGCCGCCACGTGTATAATACTGCCGTCCGTCTTTTGGGTTAGAATTTTCGTTACCCAAAATTACGGTCGATGCGTCGAATGACAATGACACGTGGTCCTTATCTTTGACCAATTGAAGACGATGGTATTTACCATCCAACGAGAAGGCGAGCGTGTTGTACTTCAAGTTCAATGTGGCGCCCATGGCGGATAATGATGGCAGGCCGAGGAGGAATGGAAGGTCTCCGTCTATGACGTCGAATACTATGTCAAACTCAATCGGTCTGGCTGCATTGTTCTTTCCACATATGAATGGCATCTTAATGGCGAACAATGTTTGATGTTCGTCGTTATGGTTACCAAATTTATGGATGACTTGTCGAGGCTTGGCGTCTTGCACTCTGTCCAACTTAAGGATCTCCATGGCTGTATCTAATGTCTTTTTTCCGACGACGCTTGCACATGCACCGGAATCAACGATGACTCCCGGGGGGCTAAAGTCGGAGGACGTTTTGTATGTGTAAAATGCTGGCCTATGGCGCAGCCCTTCACGTGGTTGATTTTTATCACGTGGTTAGTTGTTTTGATGACGGCCGGCACCTCTGTCACCGCGTCTACCTCTTCTTGTTGACGGATTGTTACCCTGTGGGTGGGATCGGCGTTGCTGATGGTGTCCATCGTTATCGAGGCTTGCAGATGTGGTGAATGTTGAGTCGGAGGGACCATGATTTCTGTATATGTTCCTTAACGACGCACTTATGTGGTGGACTTCATAACATCCACTTGACGCTCCAATTACGACGTGTCGATCATGATCTGCTAGATTTGCATGTCGTAACAGCAAATGTCCCTTCAACTTGTCATTGAGTTGCAATTCGGCAATCTTGTCGACTCTACTGTGGAACCCGGAGATGAAGTGTTCCACACTTACTTCCTTTTTCCATACGTAGTCGAGGAAATCGGCTGAATCTGTGTCCAGCTGATTAGTCTTGTCAATGGCATATGCCTTGTCCAGACGGTCGAGGATTAGTTGGACGCCTCCTTCGCGGCAAATTTCTTCTGTCGAGATTGTCTTGGCAGCTGTCTTGGCTTCTCCTTGGAGTCGGCCAATGATTGCAGGGCCATGCTTGTTTGCGGGAAGGATGTGAGATACACCCAAAGAGAGATGTCCTCTCTATATGACTCGTAGTCATCGTGTCCATCAAAACGAGGCGGTACCTTGTCTGAGAACTCGTTGATAGATCGATCAGCAACTGGGCCCAAAACTGTGGTACTCATGAGAAATTGGCGAGTAGATATCGTTGCTCAGCGGTGTTGCGTGCTTCACGATCTAATCAAATTATTGGTCGACCTCACTCAGCTTCAACTGTGTGTCACAGCGGCCGACGGGTGTATTTATTATGAAAAGAAAGGCGCTAGATAATGATTGAATTAT
>JAULBU010012624.1:547-13100 GCA_032358235.1 Odonthalia washingtoniensis | reverse complement strand
GACCTCTCTAATCCCTTATCTCTCCTTCTTCCGTTTTGTTCTCAATTTGGCTTCCAATCCTCCGTTCCACACCAATCTTCACACTACGGAAGCATACTTCAGCTGTATACTGATAGGCAAATGAAAAACATGAAAAACCAAATATGAATTTGATATTGATATTTGGGTTTTTATGGTTTTCGCTTTTAGAATTTGTTCTGGGTTTCGATTTTGTTTGACATTTATTTATATTATGGGTTATAGTATATATTATTTATTGAATTCTCGTCCTTTATTATTAGGGCATCTCAAGTTAGGCGTTGGGTTTGCAGTTGAGTTTTCTGAAAAGCGGAACAGCAAACTCAAATTCATATTTTGACGTTGAGTTTGCTGTTGCGTTGTCTGAACTTAGTAAGTTTAGACGCATTGATAAACATTAAAGAAAATACTGAAAATTATTGGCCAATGAAAAATTTCCGTTGTCTCATCAAATAGTATGATTTTGGGTACGTTGACAAAATTTGAAAGGAAAGAGACGAAACAAGTAAACAGTCATGTACAGGGAACTACAGTTAACTGATTATGTGTTGGGCAAGAGGCATGTGTTATCGATATTCTGCACATTTTAGTATGGCAACTGGCCCGTGTTTGGTATGCTTATAACTACATGAACGGAATATAAATAAAGGGGAGAAAGTAGCAAGATGCAGGTATGCAGTGTATGTCGTAAATAACAAATAAACAATATGTCAAGAAAGGGCTTTTAAGAGGATTTCGTATATGACATGTGTCGCGGTGTGAGGAATGTACAGTGTCAATATTAAAAAATTGTAGACATGTCTCACAGGAAAGAACGTGGAACAACCAGGAAGATTTAGATTCGAAAATATGTGGGAAGATGGGTAAGTAATGATTATTGTTTAAAAATAATCCATTGAAAAGAAATGTATGGGGCATACCGGAACTGAAAACGGGGACTTTTTCCATTTATTATCTTATTAAAGGCAGGAATACCATGAAGAACCGGCATCCGTCTCCGCCGTCCCGTTCGGAGATTGTGAAAAAAACATGGTAAAAAAGTACGGTACGTTTTTAATACGAGGTCAAGAAATATGCAAAACGGTGCCGTGATGCGAATATGAAACAACGTACTAACAAAGTTTTAATTTATTCATGTTTTCTATTCCTAAGATACGTGATATGCATGTGTATATGTTCACATGCAATAACAGGAAACGCAGAAACAAGATAGCAAGGAGAACTGACAAGCAAAAGAACATTTATTTAGAACTGCCTTGATGCCCATTTCGAACAAATGGAATGAGAAAAGTATTAATAAAGTGGAGGTAGTAAATCTAATAACGGATGAAGAAGACAATAAATGTAAAGTATCGAAAGTTGAGGAGCGGGTTTTGAATAGTAATAATGCAACTATTTGTAAAAGTGAAGGCCACAACATAAATGACATGAAAACGGATAAAGGAAAAACAGAAATTAGCGGAAATGTGACAAATACGCTGTTAGGAGAACATGAAGATGTCCCTTTTTCAAAGGTACATCTCCGTGCGGCCGCTACATGGGGGGTATCAAAGGAAAGAAAAAGAAAAAAGAAAAAAGAAAAAAACCCTTACAAATATGGAGCGACTCATCTGACAGTGAAAGGACGATTGAATGAGGTAAAGATTTCCGGTACAGCTGCGAATATGGACATTTGGGTGAGTGAATAGCTCTTTTAAGAAAAAATGGTATCAAAATTTCAATTGCTGGATCACGATGTAGTATATAACAATGTGAACAAATGGTAAGTGAACGGTATTCTATGCTAATGGAAGAAGTTAATTCAAGTGAAGAAAGCAATGAAATAAATGAAAACGGTGTCCTTTATGACAGAAATGGGATTTTGCATGATGCAAGAAGTAGTTTTTGCAGATGCGGAAGACCCATTCCAGTAATGGTGAGAAGGAAAACAACTGACAATAATAGAATAAAAACAGATGTAAATGATGGTTGGAAAAGGAAAGGAGAAAAAACATGTCAAAATATGATTGTAAAAGAAAAAATGGAGCGAAATGACATATCTGTTGGTCATGCAAAGAAAGAATATACGAATATTGTTTTAGGTAAAATATGTGGAACATGGGATGAAACTATATGTTTTTCATCGTTTACTGAAGGGTTTTGGGATTTGTAAGTGTCCGTTTCTAAGTAGCATGTTTTATAGTGATGAGGTAGTTCATCGAAGAAATATGTTTAAGAAATCGATGTAATCTGGTAAAAAATGATATTTATATTCTGACGATGTTTTTCATATTGCAAGGAAAGAGGTAAAAAGGAAGAAGAGGAGCATTGCGCATGAATGCAGTTAAACTATAAATGAAAGAAGTCATTAATTTCAATGAAAGTTCAAATAAGGATAATTGATTGTTATGTGAGCGTTATTTCATTTAGTGAAATGTTATTGCCAGTTGTGGGAAATGGGAGGAGAATAAATTATGGGAACAATAGATGATCTCAACTTTTCCCTACCGGAACGATAGTGGGATGCAAACGCTGTCTACGTCGTACTACTAGCATACGCGCCACAACTACTCTAGCAACTGACTTCCTCAACGCAACTAAATCTTTCCTGGGAGACCATCCGATCTTGAACGAGAACACTGAAACAATCCTACTTGATACGGTGGGATTACCGCACGCGTTCAAATAATTGTTCCCGTCCGATCGGAACCTCTTTACCGACGAATATTTCTCAATGTCGCTCGCCCCTGTTCGTTTCCTGAAATACATCGCAGAACTGTACTCCCTCCCCGACACTATTCTCGTCTCCATCCCACCTTCAGCTACAGGACGAAGACTTCCGCAACGATACACCGGTTACACACCTCTGGTTAGCCAGTATAACGCAGCGTTCTCGTGCCTATCTCCAAGAAATCGTGCAACAATTCAACCTTATTAGAAGAATATCTCCCCGCCCCAAATTAGCCTCGCAGCCGCAGCCGCTCCTCCGAGTCTAGTCTCATCCTTCCCATACTACAATCACCCCCGCGCAGCTTTCAGTACCGCAAGCCCCTACTTAACTGCCTGTGCAGGCAGAGCCCATTCAGCCTATCCTATCAGAATAACCGCACCACCCCCAAGGACTGCGTGGATCACAACCACTAGCACCTCTAGCTGAACCACTCAACTAAAATGACATCCACCGCCATTCAAACAACGACGCACAAAATTCATCAATGCAACAGATGAATGCTGGTCAAGTATCGTAGTCTATTGCGGCAAATTTCAAGGACATGACATTTTCTGGTGACGTTGATGAAAGCGTAACAAATACCATCCGCGACTACGAAATCTTCTCGTCCCAGCTTAACTTATCTGACGAAATGCAAGCAAGTTTTTCCGTGAATATTCTCCGAAAACCCGCACGCACCTACTACCTGACAAACGATCGCGCCACCATGACCTTCTCATCTACCAAAACGATCATGATTGACGAATTCGACTCGGCGGATCGTTACGAGGAAGTCCAACTTAGGTTGGACCGCTTCGATCTTCAAACATTCATGATCTAACATGAAGTAGCCGATGAAGGTATTGGTCTGTCAAAAATTTGGGCCTACGTCAACAAACTGAATCCGCAATGCGTTTCTATCTACCGAAACGACACCTACAAACTGAAGGTACTCTCTTCAGCCGTTGCAGCTTTTGATGGGGCAAAGATATCGCAAAAGAACGTCATCAATAGAAATCACTCATTCCAGACGTTCAAAACAGCGCTTGCCCATTCAATCTTGATTGAAAAAGAGACATAATTCGTAAAGAAACCCGTTCCTGATCCTTCCCATCTGACGCTTTTTGGTCAATACGCAAACATACCGCAAAAGCGACAAGGCTTTTGCCCTTTCAATAACCGCAACCCACCTCAACAAACCCACCAGCCGAATAACCATCAATCCAACCAACAAAACTGAAACATTCCTTTCGGCTAGCAACAGCCCTACCCTCCTTCCCTTCGCCAACGAACCAATCGTCCCGAATGCCACATATGTGAATTCTCACCTTGGACTCCCTCCCATCGCTGCTCACCTGGTGCCTCAAAGAATTATATCTCCACCAGGTTGAGAAACGGCGAGAAATCCATCTATGTGCGTTCGGATGTAATAAATGGTTACGAGGAGTATTTGCTGGACTTGGACGAATTAACCCCTGATACCCCCAGGACGATGATCAACTTAGTGACGAAGCTGATACATTTAATCTTCGTGTCTAAGGCGCCATTAAATCGTCACACGAGATCGACGACGATAACAAGCAGCTTGACAAAACTGTAGTGACAACTAACCTGACTCACGCTTCTACGATTCCTCACCCCCACACCCTCTCTATCAGGCATACCAACTATGTCCCACCGACGTAACCTGTTAATCCAGAAGATATCTCAGATATCATCAACTGCAATAGCATAGATTTAACTGCAAACCGTCCTGCAACCGAGAACGAACTGGCACCCTCCTGTTTCGTTGATAGTGGCGCTCCTAAAAGCATCATTAGACAACCTTATTTGGAACGAATTAATAGGCATTTCAACACAACTGCCTCTTTATCACCCTCCAACATTTCATTCAGTCTTGGCAGCCAGGTTTTTCGATTTAGAGGGGTGGCCACTTTCCTTCTCGAAACCCGGCTGCAAACATCCAACATCCAGATCCCTCTTTACGTTATCATGGTCGACGTTCCACCCCTCATAGGTCTGGATATACTTGACCCCAATCAGTTAATGATTGCTAATTTGCATAAGAAATTGGCTTGTCGAAAACAACTCTCCATCAAATGTAAGGTCTACTTCTTAGAAGAATGGTTCGTACCCTTGTTTAGGATCACACCTGCTCACCTCTACATCCCCTGGAACCAAACGACGTCTATTCTATCAACTTCTTCCGATGCGAATTAAAACGTCTACACCGTTTTTTCTTTCATCCAATGCCATCCAAATTATTCAACCTTTTACGAAGTACCAACTCAAAAAATGCCGACTTCAAAACGCTCAACATATTGAAAGATATACCGGAAAGATGCAGCTCTTGCCAACGCGTAACCTCAACACCTCCACGCTTCCGCGTCTCATTTGGTTCAGACAGCGCCCGATTTAATGAACGTATATTCCTTGACGTTTTCACATTACATTAAGAAAGAAAAAGTATAGTATCCTCCATATTATTGATGAGGGTAGTCACTTTAGCGCTGCCTGTAACTGTAACCTCAGCAACATGGAAACTAGTACTATCTGCACGCTCTGATCAAATCATGGACTTCCATTCACACTGGTCTACCCAACCGCATCATATTAGACAAAGGAAGAAAATTCGGCGATTCTTTCATCCTCATGGCCGCCCTGAACGACAGACAAGTGGAGAATACTGGCATCGAGGCCCATAATGGGCTAAGCATCTGCGAAAGGTTTCATGAACCAATCTGCACCACCATCCGCAAGTTATGCATGGATTATCCTGAAAAAGAGTTCAACCTTCTGCTCGCATTCGCCGTCAAATCCATTAATGACACTTCGGGCCCTGATGGCTTAGTCCCATCTGCCCTCCTCTTTCGCCGATACCCGCGAATTGATATGCCCACCGAATATAACCGCCGCCTCACGATTGACGAACGTGGTGGTGTTTCTCTAATCATCCGCTTCCGGATGAAACAAATAATGGACTCCATTCTTATAAAGCGAGCGCTCAGACATAATGTCTTAAAATCAACCGATTCCGTGTATGATCCCGGTGATGAAATCCCTGTATGGCGTGAAAAATGTCACTCCTAGAAAAACAGGGAATACCTCGGTCCATACAAGGTATAGTTACTCGACCGCACTACCAAGTTGGTCCACATCTTTGACCTTCCCGGAAAGAAGGCTCGTCCCTACTCTGTGACCAAGATCAAACCGTACATCTCCCCCAGCTCCCTTGCAACTTCCTTCATGGGTGAGATCAACAGAAACTTCCACAACTTTAGATCCCCGCCACTCTAAGATGATATTTTCCTCACTGAAATTATCCCTCTCAAGGATCCAAGAAGTCATACGCCTGAAATATTACAAGCCCAAAAGACAGAAATCCCGAATCTGCTGAAAAGGAAAACTTTCCGTGTAATCCTGCGGGAAGACGTGCCCCACGATGCCAACGTCCTTCCTGGTAGATTCTTACTCACGCCAAAATCTACTATTGATGGCTCAATCGTTCACAAGGCTCTCTTTGACATTGGCGGCCACCGTGACCGATTGAAGAATTTAATGGTACATTCAAGCCAGACCCTTCAATCTGCTTGGATACGTCTCTTACTCGCACTAGCTTCCCTAAACGGTTTTAACGTCTGAACTTCTGACGCTACCCAAGCGTATCTTCAATCTGCGATTCCACTTGCGCGATATCTCTTTCTCGATTCAAATATACCCGAGCTCAACCTTTCACTTAACGAGTGCATGCAAATACCTCAACGTCTTTATGGTCTATCCGAGTCTGGATATTTGTGGTTCCAAACACTACAGCGTCACCACATCAACGATCTATACATGCTCCAGCTACGTTCTGACCCATCCTTCAATTTAATCCACAAGAACGACAAGCTATCTGGCCTTTCAGTAACATACGTGGATGAGCTCTTACGGGCTGGTGAAGATTATTTTAAGCAACTATCGCTCAAAACGGAATAACGCTTCGATATTGAACCGTCAACTTCTCTACCATGCGATTTCTCGGGATTCCGACTTCAAAATGATAGCGAATCAATCATGCAGTAAACGCAGCGCCACTACATGTCTAAGTTGGAACCCCTCGATCGCGACGCAACGTTTAAAGACTTCAGATCAATGAGAATGCCCCTCGCATGGATTTCTCACACGCACCCCGATTGCCTTTTCGAAATCTCTACAATAGTGCAAATCACGGAAAACAAATTCACGTCCACACCTTCAACCATTATTCAGGATCTCAACAAAAGAATACGTTATGCGAAGCGTTACAAAGTATCGATCTTTTTCCCAACCCTCTACATTTATACATTAAAAGTCTAGGATTTATCGATGCCTCTTTCGGTAATAACCTCGACCTCTCCTCTCAACTCAGATTCATCGTATTCCTTTCAGACGCAAACTTCACGGCAATCCGCATCACTTTCAAATCATATAAAGTGAAAAGACTTTGCCGATCCGCAATGGCCGCTGAAGTTAGAGCGTTTTCCGACCTCTTCGACAAATCTTTCACTCTCACCTCCGACATAAGTACACTACTCAACCGCAACATCCAACTGAATCTCTTCACGGATAGTATATCCCTATTTGACATCATCTCGAAAGGGTCCCGTACGTCAGAGAAGTGCCCTCATGTTGGACGTCGCGGCAGCAAGGGAAAGATTCAAGCGTAGAGATATCTAAAACATTGGCCTCGTCCGGTCAGCGTCTAACATAGCTGACGGTCTGACGAAGCCAATGGCATAAGCAACTCTGCGCACGATACCTTCTTCCGCTTTACTCGTTCCCAACTCTGTACAATGGATAATTCGCCACAGTAGTGACACTCCTACCTGATCGCCTCCTAATACTTCCCTTTTTCTTTTCAAACCTACTTGGAAGGCATTTCTCATTCAACTCGTTCACCTCTTCTTTCCGTTCACTTCATCATCAACTCTATATTCCCACGTATCGTCTCCCTTCTTCCCTCTTCTTTCGCACTTCATCCTGTATTTCTTCCATCATACCTCTACTTCTTTCAATTTTTCACCTACTCAACACCTTTCCTAATCCTTCTTTTTTCTAGAATTCCCATCACTCACTTCTATATTTAACAATTCATTCATTCCTTCTCGTTTCTAGACAACACAACATCTCCCGTCTCCTTTCATGGTCCGAATGTTTTCATGCAATCTGTCATTAAGTTCTTTCCATTTTATTATCCTTCGTCAAAATCACCCTATCTTACTCAACCTTCTTCTTTTCTCTCTCATCACTTAACTTCCCTCTTTTCAACTTAACCAACTGCAACAATCACACCGTTATGTTTAACTCTACTTCCTACTGCAACCTGAGCACCCAGAAACATCAATTAATTAACCCTTTTTCCGTTTACTCACAACTAGATCAGAGTGATTTTCAAGCTTTAAAACTGCAAAAAAGAAAGAGAACCTACTTACTCTACCTTATGCTTTTCCTCGTGGTATAAACTAAGCAAAACGATGCTCATCTTCACGATTTTTGAAAATCTTCTGCCATTTTTTGACCATCTTATGAATCAATACAACACGGAGGTAAACTTACTAACATTTAAAAAAATAAGAAAAATAAGAAATCCTATTTTACATAACACTATGTTTTCCTCGTAGTATAACCAGAGCATAGTGATGCTCATCTTCATACTATTCGGACAACCTTCTACCAGACCTTTCAGATACATGTTCAGATCTCTTGACAATTATTCATAAGACCTGGTACAAATCACTGGTATCCTCCTACCGTTCTTATGCGTTCTGACAAGTGGGTAGACTAATCTATCATAATCTATCTTTCGCATTCACTCCTAAATTCCTTTTTCTTTAAATCACACATACAAGCAAACATTCCCTCATAACAATTTTTTTTCGTAGTATGGTAATTAATTATAACTTCGCTTTGTCATGATCCTGTTCAAGCGAATGGGTGGACAGATTAACCCAGCCACTAACCTCTTCCGCCAAAATCACTACCCACACTATATTCGACCAACTGTTACACGATTCAAACATCTACACGTGTTCCACATTCTAACTGTACAAGTATACTATACTGAAGAATGACCCACGACACCAAAAGATAGTTGGATCGAACAACTAGCCCTGGGTTCGAATATACACGTGAAATTAATCTTGGCCTAATACAATCGCTTCCGCCTACGAGGATCAGTCTCTTGGATTAGCTTTTTTATTCTTCTTTCTCTATAAGAATGCCACCAGCACCATTCCCTTCTCATTTCTCTTTACTCCCTCACTTATATTTACTACATTAAAACTACGGTCCAATTTCTTTATCGCCCCGAGTATTGATATCCTAGCACTCTAAAAGTCATCCTCCTTTCCGTATTGATACGGCTTCATTCGCGCGCGCTTCACCCTACCCCCTGATCTGCCCAGTTCCTTTCCTCCCTTTTGCACGCCTCTCCTACCACATGCTTAGCCTCTCTCTCCTCCAAAAGCTTAACCTCTGTAAGCGCATAACGACACATACTCACCCCTCTCTATAGTACAACTAATACTGTCACTCCATGAGTCTTGTATCCAAACCTCTTTAGTTGCATACACAACTGTCTACAATTACTACGCTCCCCTGCATTACTAAAATCCAAATCAAAACTACTACTCAACATACACGTGGCTGTATTCTACTACCTGGCGCTTATTGTAAATCGCCACGACTACAGCAGTTTCGTCACCTACCAGTGTCATTCGACAATATATATATCATCATCTTTCTTACACTCTTCTATAACATCTTTTCTGTTTTGCGACATATTACATACAATTTCGTTGATTTCATCAATGGTCGCAAATGGAGCAAGGCACTAGTTGAAGCTATTTTGCCGTCTTTCTGTACCTCTATCACCTATAAGATCAAAACTGATGTCGTGCAATGCATCCATGTCATTATTTGAAATATGAGTCATATAATTATATTTAAATATTCATTAACGCCTTGTATTCTTGAAAGAGCCTTTTTTCGATTTTCACTACCTTTCACTTCCCTTTCCACCAACGCTTTCATATTTTCCATGTTCTCATAAAGCAGCCCATTTAGAATATAATCTACACATGTCTGTCGTTTTAATTCACCCTTCGTTATAGACTTTACCAGTACTATGAAAAATGTTCGTCCCACTTTTCAAATATCAGGTTTAGACATGTTTTCTGTGGCATATTTCCTCCACATACTCTCAACCCTGAGCTTCCTCATCACACACGGTATTTTCCTTACCTCACCGTCACACTTTACCATGTTCGTTCCCCAAGACATATGTTGTACATTGTCACTTCTTAAAATAAAGGATACTACATACTCAATTTCCTCATCACTGAAACATCCTCTACCATTCATATTACTGATGATCCCGCCACATACCCACAAATGAAACCAGTCATCACGAGCTCGTTTTCTTGCTACACAAAATGTCCCACTACTACATTTTTCCCTGTTCACTGCTCCCACAGTGCAATGTTTCCTTGTGCTTGCTAAAGTCAAAAACTTCAATTTCCCCTGTGTCATCACCAGACCCGTCTACCTCCATACTCAATCCAGTTGTGTTTTCCTCCATACTTTGTTCATTTATCTCATCTTCACTTGTATCGCTTACGTTTCATGTGCTTCTCGCTTCCTCGTCCATTAATCGTTTTACCTCTATTGTTGGTAAGAGTTCAAAGAGTCAGGCTCGTATAATACGCTTTTCTACACTAATTTTTCTTTCTTTTTCTAAAACTTTTACCATCCCATCGACCATTTTGTTGCTTGTACATTTATCTTTTAGTAGCTCATCATAAAGACCATTTCCATCTTGCGGTAGTATTACATACATAATTTTTCTTGTGCATCTGTCAGCAGCTTTAACCAATGCTTTACGACATTTCAATGGTATTTCTTTCGCCGTCTTGTACTTCGAAATTTTTTCTGGAATGTTTTGAAAACAGAATCGGGTTATTCGGTTCGATTGAACTATTTTTCGTGCAGACGACGTAAACACTTTTCCCATGCCTTCTCTTCACAAATTAATTCGTGAAGATCAACATTGTATTAATTTGCTTTATCCGTAGTACCATCATCGGTACCGTTTCCGATTTCAGACATTGAGAAAAGTTTTGTTAGAAAACGTTTCTTTTGTTGTGAAAAAATTCTGAATGAATGTATGTAAAGCACACTACATAACGGCTTTACATGACAAAAATGAGATCAGACGGCATGCTCCTTACCATATGAAAATCTTTACCGGAAGAGGTGTCACCCATTTATAATGAAAAATATTTCCTGTCTTCTATTTTTAACGAATTTTTCAAACGTAGGGTGGCACAGGTATTGATTGGTCCAATGGAAAGTAAATTATTACGTTTGGAAGGTATGTTTTTAACGATACTTCGCTGTTTCATTCACGTTGACAAAATTCTTTCAGTCGTTCGTTGCCCTGTTTTTAGCTTATTCCATATACCTTTTGCTTTCACTAAAATGATTTGTAACTAGAGACCACTGATAATAAATCTTTTACTGTCCTGTTTCCTTTCTTCTTTGCTTTCTTTAGTGAATTCGTCGAAGCTCTCACCAACCCTTTTCATTTCACAGTGTTCATTCGCTTTGCATCCCTCCAAAATCTATTCTTTTCACAGCATTTTCAACGCTGCGTGTTGTTTACTTTTTTACAATACATTGTAATAATGAAAATTTAGTGATACGTAAAATTGACACTGACATTGCGTGTAAATTTTAGATATTATCCCTTTACGGTTACACATAACTAGTCAACTTCTGTACATGACTGGTGTTGTTCCGTATCTTTTCTCTGCAGAAATTAGTCATGGCACATATAAATGTGTATATTCTAATCATTATGACCGATCATACTCACACAAGTCACGCTGTTCGCCAATATAGGGTAACCGTATTATCTACATTCCTCTCTGTACATACATAACACAGGTTACCTTTTCATTGGCTCGTGGAATACTATACTTTCCATGTGCATCACTAACATAATTTTCCTGTAACCCGTCAGTTACAGATACACGTGGGAAGTATAGTATCACACGAGCCAATGAAGACGGTGGCATCATCTACCGTCTTTATCCAAATACAGGCATCACATTTGAACAAGAAAAAGAAGAGTTTTCAAGTTTGCTCGCAAACGTGAAGGTCAATAAATCTAAAATTTATCTATCAGAAACAACGAAGCACTACGATTTCATACATATATTTTCAGTCCATATCGGACGTCATCACCATTAACTACTGTCCAAACTTTTTGAGGAGACTACATGCCTGTTCCCTAACGCATCATCAGCTAAGATATAAATTATATCTTACTACTGCCAGTAGTAAGATATAAACTGTAAATTCTGAGTGGGCTTGAAACGGGTATGAAACCCAATGAGGGAAGAGACTGTCTTTGCTCGTAGTGGACGGTATTTCTCGCACCGTCCATTTCTTGTGATGTCGCGAAATTTTCTTCGCCATCGACGTATCATCTTCATTGTTTTCATTTCATTAGAGCAGCGGTTATGGTTCTTCTTGGGTGCTGCACTCCAGGTTTTATGATACCGGAACATCGGTATTAGCGACATTTTCTTTTCCAAGAATGGAAAGTAAAGATGTATATCAACCGGTGCGTGGCAAGATTGGATTTTGAGAAACCCAATAATCAGTCCCCAGAACATACGCTTCTGGGAGAATTTCAGGAGTGAAATAGGTAGCGGCATCCCAACAAAGATGCCAACGGAGTCATTTATCAGTACATGAAGTCATGCAGAGAAGGCGCGAGACTGGTGGAAATAGCAGAACGAAATATAATTAAATTATATT